>JABVXU010000496.1:0-39703 GCA_013365365.1 Cruorifilaria tuberocauda
TTGATCATTGTTAAGAGAGTTTAATTTTTTATGAAATTTTAAAGTGGATATGTAAATAATTTTCAGTTTACTGTGTCCTTGTTGATCTGCAGCTATTGGCCCTAAACTGGCTAGACTTAAATGATAAATTTGAGTATTTATCAGATTATTTATATACTATTTTGAAAAAAGCCGTGAAAAATTAGTGATTTTTCAATTTTTGCTGGATATTGAATACCAATAAATTTAAAGGTTCAGCAGAAATGAATTAATGACAAAGTCAGAAAAATGACAGCTTTGAACATTTGAAATTCCTTTTTCAAAATTTTTCTAAAATCGGGAATCAAAAAAGCTTTGCTTAAACTTCATGAAGATAATTGCTATATGCGAATAAAAGGTAACAGTTTCTCTACTTTTCCTGAATTTCCATTCTTCTTTTTTCTTCAAAAAAAATAATAATTTTAAAAAATTGAAAATAAAGCATAATAGAAAAAAATGTAAAAGTTCAAATGATTGGAATTCACTCTAACAAATGTGATAGCTTAGAATTTCCAACGACAAATAATTAAGATTGCTTACTGCGAACATAATTAATAATTTTACTTTTTTCAAATTATTTTAGTGACAGTGATTTGCATTCACAATTTGAAAATGTTATAGAATAAAGTAGCAATAACCGTCAATTATTCAACTCATAATATGAACTGTGATGATACTGGTGAATCACTGGCTGAAGTAAAAACAACTCTTAGCTTTACCTAGTAAAATTTAAAGAGCTAATTCATGCGGAAGTAATCCGTCTCTGAAGGACCTAACCCTCTAACACAATAGATAATATTTGCTTAATGCTTTACCAATGTAACGGTCAGAGTTATTGTTTTAATGACCCAACTATTTTTCTAATGTATGCGCGTGTTTTTCCTAGACATATTAGTTTCTCAATCTTATTTAAAAAAAGAATTTCAAAATAGTAGCTTATGGTTTAGGATTTTAGAAGCATAGGTGGATAAGAAATGTATGCGTTTCGTTTCACTAACTTCCCATATTTTTGTTCTTCTCGAAATTGTCTGGGAATTGATTGTACGCAGAAATGCCTAAAAATTTCATTGCAAGCTAGACCGAAATTTGTGTATTTCGATGAGCTCAGCAGCTGGCACGATTTTCTATTCATGATTTGCGAAACTGGGATGATGCGATCAAAAAAGCTGGAAAAACTATCGAAAATTCAGGCGTTCCTGACATTTCTTGCTGTTTACTAACAGACATCGCAAAGAAAAGCTGTATTTGTTGAATTTATTTGAATTTTTACATCTGTGCTCGAATAATCGCAGAAAGTGATAAATTGTGATTTAATAGTTTTTGCATATGCCGAAAAGGACACTCTTCTCAGAATGTTTCTATCACTTCAAATTTTGTTGTTTTGAAAGAAGCAGGTGAAAGCAGTTCATCACTAATTAATGAAAAATTAGTTATTAACAGTCTGGGAAGATTAGTCTCTCAGAAAATCTCTCTTCTTGTTATTTAATTTAGCTAAACTTAACAGAAACTAATAAAAAGATGACTCGACTTTTTGAAGCTAATTCTGCATCAGAAAATTATAAAATTGTTCACATATCCATCAACGTAATCTGACTTTAAAATTTCATAAAAAATTAAACTCTCTTAACAATGATCAAAACCTTTAACAAACATACCTTGGATTCTCCTTTAATCATAACAATTTGTTAGAGAAGAAATAATTTCAGACTTTTAAAGTCTTCATTTATTCGGCAATATATTCGATTAAGTTTAAGTGCGGTAATGTGATGAAATAAAGTTTCCCAAGCAATTCAATTTTTTAGTGAAAGCTCCTATTGTTATGGATAGAAGATGGAAGCAATAACTATTTTCCGACCTATTCCATAAATTTAAACTCCTTCGAAACTCTATTTACTGAATAGATTTAATAGCTAAGTAAAGTAATGCCAGTCCATTGTTTAATATTTTATAGAAAAAATTCTTGAACAATTATGGAAAGCAAAGTTTTGCAAGCGTCGAACTTTTCCAGCGAAGCCAACAACAACCTGGAAAACAGTTCTGTTTAGTTAGATATTCGTATGACGAGAGGCAAATTTCGTTTCACTTTTATTAATTTATAACCTTTCACTAATTTAATGATTATAAGCATTCTCTCTACAATCTGAAAAGTTGCAATCTTCCAAGCCATGGCAAGAAAAATTCAAATTATTGCGCACTGCATTTAAATTGTCTTGATTGCGAAATTTCAGATTTAACTTTTGGTGCAACGCTCTTATTTTAGCTCTTCACACTTTTAATAAATGAATATAACGTATCTGTACAGGGAAAATTCAAGGATATAATTTAAAATTATACACTACTGTTCGATAACTTTTCGAAAAGAACATTTTTTAGCTTTTTTGCTTCTAAAATATGTTAATTTACGTCTAATTACGCTTATCAATTAATTCGATTGATTAACTTTTGACACACATGGATTTAATAGCGAAATCTGGAATATTGCACATATTCTTTTTAGATAAGTAAGCGTTGTTTCTGTAAGTTGATAAATTTATAGTGACATTAATATTCGGAAAATTAAGCTACTTCATAAATTGCATATAATAATTTAAAAAAAATAAATTTAAAATAAGTGCAAATAAATATTGAATTAAATTAGAAATAGACAATCGAATTCATTATGGTATACGTTTACCACTTAACTATTTTAGTTAACAAGAGCCAATCTCTGTTTATGTTTGCTATTACTATTTTTAAATCGAATGGACGGCTTATCGAGAAATGTTCTTTGAGATTTCCTATGTGGCGTCATATATCGATAATAATTCAGACGTTTTCTCGATTTCATTTTTCCCTATTCACAGTTCACATCAGTTTCTCTATCAGCCTAAGATATAGCAAAAACTCTTTACAGAATATATACTTATATTTTAACTTAATTATTAATTGCCTCTTGATGAGTTGTGCCTTTTATCATTAGTAGCAATATCAATCTTTCACAAACGAACATTATTTTTGAAGCTTCATTTTAAGTTTCATTTCTAGTATTGAAGTGATTATCAAGCACGTGAAATGTTTTCATGCTCCTTTTATAGCACAAGCCGTAGAAAAAAGGGTCAAATTAAAATAATTTCTATCATTCACATTATTTAATTTGTCACAATTTGTCACATTCACATTAATTATTTAATTTGTGGAATTACACATGAAATATTTTGCTAATTTGCCACCTTTTTTTGCCATTTTTTACAAAAAAAATTGAAATTACAGCTTCCTATTTCTAATCCGTGAGCTTGTCCTGTATTGTCTTTCATCGGTGTTTATGATTAACAAGAAAATTTGTTCTGAAACTCGAAAAATAACTAAGAAGGCGCTGATGAACTAAGTGAACGACAATGTCGGAATGAAAAGTGTAGGTAGTTTGATGGTACTGACTGTGGTCATTTTTATCGATATTTCATACTTGTACGCCGCTGAAGAATTTGCCGAATTGATGAAAATTGGTATTTTCATTTCTTTCATTTCACTTAAAACGTTTATGCTTTTGCATGCCTCTTAAAGCTTCTGATATTATCGAAATTACGAAAAATTAATGCAAAAACTCCATCCACAATATCATTTGAGTGCAGTTTGCAACTTCCCACATGACTAATATAAAATATTAAATTCAGTGGAAATTTAGAGTACAGTTGAATTTCATCTATGAAATCAGAGATAATGTTAGATATTTTGATTAGTCACGAGAAATTTTATCGATATATCTGACTCAATTTCAGATACCATATCTCGTCGGTTCGAATGCTTTTCCTGTATGTCACTGAGTTATCAAGAACGTTGGGAACATTTGCAATATGTTTATACTGCGCCAAAGGTTTCCTACTGCATAATATTATGTCTTGCCTCTAAAATTCTTGAGAAGTTTTAATATAGAGTAAATGCTTCTAAGATTACACACTTATAAATAACAGTTCAGAAATTTTTGAAATATCAAAACTCATCAACTATAAAAATCTTTACCTAAATTTCATTTGAGTTCTTAAGAGAAATTAGGCATTCAAAGTGATGCAGAAAAAGAACACTTGTATGTGATAAATTTTTTAAATTGTCATTTTACATCAGTTTTCCTTCCAGATGATTTTAATTTAAGATTAGCACTGCGTGCATAATTACAATATTCAGATGTTTACGAATCGATGTAACGAGCCAGAACTTTCAAATCAAATCCCTACTGTAGTTTGTTCAACAATGTGTATTAATTTACTTGAACCCGATCTTGAAGCTGGTTTGTTCATAGCTATTTCTTGATCACTGTAGATTAAGTTATTACCCAAATTAACACAGGAATGGACATTATGAATTTAAACAACCGATGAAAACTAAATGAAACATTTTGGCAAAATGTTGCGTATCAAAATAAAATTACAAGTCGTTTGAACATACTTAGTAATGTATAATAAATATAAATATGGAATTCCTTCATATACAAATCATTACTATATATCATTAGTTTCCCTCTGAGTCCATTATCAAAAATGATTAATGTTTTATTAAAAAATCATTTTTCTCTTCACGAAGACGAGGCTAGAAGTTAGTTAGAGACTAGAAATAAACATAAAAATTTATTTTTATTTCTTTCAACATAATCATTTTCTCAGCACCAATACTTCTTTCAGGTATATTTATCGGTTTTAAATTTATCCGCGGTTGCATGGATCGAGTATTAAGGAATGGTTTCAACGAAACCGCAGTAAGGACGCACCGTTTGCAAGCGGTAATTTTAGCGTTTTAACTGTAATGAAAATTTGATAGATTAGTATTTTGTAGAATTAAAGGAAGGAAAAAAAATCATTCTTTTCTGTTTAGGTGAACCAATGTCGAAGTCTGCCTCGTGCTCACTTGTATAATTTGGACCGCAGACAACTTCATCCTGTATTTGGTGATGTACAGTTGTGTACTTGCTACGGAAATAGATGTAATGGTTCATCGGATACCACTAACAGTTCAAATTATAGTATAGTACTTTTGTTGACATGTTTCGCTGTCGTACTAAGGATATGAAAAACAACCGGTAGTTGATCGCCCATGATTTGAGGCTAGAATTTTTCGCAGTTGACATTTCGCATTAAACAAATTTAGTTAAAAATGTTTAGGTAACTAAAAATCTTTCCTGAACGAATTTGCGCATACGCATACGAATCTGAAAGAAAAACAAGACGAAAGTAACAATACTATTTCTTTAATTATAAGCCAATGTAACTCATAAAATGTAACCGTGCCTTGTTATTGTCATGTACATCCAATCAATTTTAACAATAAACATATCAATAAGAATCAAAAAACAAAATGCATCATTCAAAATGAATAATCTTAACAACGTTTGAATTCCTGTCCAGTAAGCTATAAGACCAAAGTCCTTATCTCCCATAAAATCCAATATGCTCGACCAACTCCGGAATGTTTGGTGTCAAAATAATAGTTGTAAATACCGGAAATAGTTGTTACCATGATCTCATATACTAACATAACAACTAAGGATGCACGCAAATACGAAAAATGTCGATTGTATACACAGATGAATCGACCACTGAATGTAACCATAAATAATCATATGGTCCAAGTCGTTTCACATAACTTTGACGTGCGGTCGGAATTGAGTGACGTCGTCTTGTGTTCCTATTTGAAACTGCTACCATTAAAGTGGAGGGGGTAGAGGTCACTGTTGGTGTGATGCTTTGTGCCGGAGCTCGTTGTTTCACGAGAACGGATCATGCGATGAGAACAATAACTTGGGGCGTTCATTAGAAGTTATATAAGTTTGCGCACACATGGAGCACTTGATATTTATCGATGCACTTCGGCAAAATCTGATTAATATGTGTAATGGAAAGTATTCAATGAAGATAGAACAGTGTTTCCAGTTTTCCATTACCATTATCGAAAAGAGTATAATATTTTATCTACTGAAGAAGTTATATAATATAAAAAAAGGAAATCGATGTTGATTCAGCTAGGATTTCGTCGTACATTACTCCAGCAACTCTTCTGAAAAGATTCTAAGAGGACTTGGATGTGTTCTGCACGTGATTTGGATATAATTTCGTTGAGTTCCATCATATCTGTTGGTTGTCTACTTGTTCGTACGATATTTCTGGAAAGTGAATTCTGAATAATTACAGAATGCTGCTAGCAATTCGATTATTTAGGATGATTGCTGATATTGTTATTCTCTAATTATGGCTGTTGCAAGAAAAATGGAAGCCTCGTGCTTACCGAGTTTAATATGGCTTAAACAGTGTATGGGAGGAATGTTTTAATTATCATGTCTTTCATTAACTTGGTCTTAGTTGAGAAACTACTACGTAACCAATTCGAAATGAAGACTTTCGTGGTTAGAGATGTAAAGACGTTCCTCGAGATGTGTGGATTGATAGAATGGAGTCGTCGGAAGTATTGTCTTATTGACATTGTTAAACAATTGTGCTTATGTTGGTTTCATTCTTCTTGCGGTAATTTAATATATCTTATTACAAATAAGACACACCAATGAAGTGGACAATAGAACAATCGGCTGGACTACACTGGACTTTTGCGAGTTTTTTCATTTGACTATTTCTATTTTTTGGGGTCATAAAAGTTCTCAAATGTTCTACTCGAAGGTATTTGTTAATATTTAGAAAATACAAATTATAGTGCTTAAACAACTGGTTCTAATAAATTATTGAACCAAATAAATTTGACGCTCTTGCCAGAAAGATTGTCAAGGGGATTCTAATTTTTTTAAGAGATTGTTTTATTAGTTAATTAAACTGAAAAAGAAATGAAGTGAACCTAATAGGTAAGAAAGATGTTCTTGTGTTTTAATGCTGGAGGCAAAATTGGAAATTCTTAAAAAATAAAGCTTCAAGGTATTTCTGATACATTACATGTCTCGTTCTGATCACATATCGTCGAGATAATAAATAATGGAAGACTGTGAAAACATAAAATGGATGGATGTTCGAACTGCAGCGATTAAGATTGGCAGCAACATTTTTTGCATCATTTGGAATGTTTATTTAACGGAAAAGATCGATATGGATAAAAAATATGCTATCACTGGAGAGCTAACGGGAAGATTGATTTAGTTCCTTCACTTTGCATAAAGGTTTATTAGATGTTTATAAGTCATGTTCATTAAGCTTAATTGGATATAAGGATGTTACCTTAATTGCATCTATAAAGAAACAATATGTTGATTAAGCGGACTGTTTACGTAGCAGTACTTCGAAAAGTTTTAAAGAGATGGCTATTTGGCTTCCGGATTGAGTCTGCGAGAGTAGATGTTGATGAACAGAACTCAATGACGGCTTGATTTCTTAAAATTGTAGGAGATGAGAAATATATATTAGCGTCTATGTGCTTTCCTACCAATCGAATTGGCGCATCTTTCAGTTTAAAGATCATGGAAAGGATGAATTGTAACCAAACATGATCTATACTTTTCACATACTTTGCAAATTTTTTTTCATTGAATCTTCTGGAAACCTGAAAACAATTTTGATTTTTCAGTTTTTAATTCGATTTTCGATAGTTTTGCAAGATTAGTAGCAGAGCAAGATTAGAATATTTCAGCATTGTGTTGCAAAGTGAGCAAGCAGTTCATTAAACTGTAGTTTGACAGTTGGCCCTTTTTTTTCAATCTTGTGATGAAGTTATAGTTAAAACTAATATATGGAATAAAATTTCTAAGATTTCCGCTTGAAATATTGTCGTGGATATTGAAAATCTAACATGTGAAGATCGAAATTGACAAAAAATGTTGGATTAGTTTTTCGAATTTCGAATATTATAAGAATGTACTAAGGAGATTTAGCCGGAAGAGAAAAATTTTACGAAACTTAATAATAAACATATTACTTATAATAGAAAAACAATTCAAATTACAAACTTCATGGTGTATAACGACAATCACGTATTTCTTTCACTGCCTGTTACTTGAGTACCTCATTGCTTTGTAAAATTAAAAGCTTTCCAGCGGTTTTATATTTTAAGTTTACTATTCAAGTGAACTGTATTTAGTAGAGCATGCATAAATAGCAAGATATCATAGTTTTAACGCTGTGTTGTTGCTATAGTACTTATCATTTCTGCTTTCATTATAAAGATTATAAAGACATTATTTATATTTGCAGATGAAAAAATATCCGGAAGTAATAACACTTGATAACAGTGATGACGACGACGGCTGTGGGCATAGTTCAGGAAATCAAAATGTGGGGGCGACTGCCTCAGTTATTTGTGCGAAACCCCTTAGTTTCTCAGCACTACAACCGGTAGTTGATTTTTGTCTTTCAAGAGCAATAGAAATAGCATGATGAATTGAAGTAAATATTTGAGAGGTTAGAAAAGACTTGTTCCGAAGACATTTTCACAAATATTAGTTTTTCAAAACAGCGTGGGGCGAACAATTTTACTAAATATCCGTAACTTCCTGTTATATTTATTCAGATTAGTGACTTCATAAATTTTAAAATTAAATGGATTGCAAAGATAGTGAAATAGTTCACCGAAGCTACTATATAGCTATTAGTAAAATAGACAATCATTAATTGAGTCGCAAACAGTTATTGTATGGATTCATTTTTTCAACTATTTTTGGAACAAGATTTACATCAGCTAAGAAACTTATGTAATAAATAAGCTTTCAGTTAAAGTCATGGTGAAAAAATGTTAATCAGATCTTTCAAGTTACAGAGATCTGCAGTCAGCGATTTACCAATATGTACTGCAACACGTTCATCACGGTTTTATCCAGTTCATATTTCGGGAACTTCCGCAACACAAACACCCCAAACAAAAACAATCAAACAATCGGATTTAGAACGTCGAAACCGAGCCATATCAGATGCGGAAAGTGACAGTAGATACACGGTTTTGTCATCGTCCCGTATAGAACGTAGTTTGGATTCTTATTGCTATGAAAGCTACGATCCAAAAGCACCACCTTTTGAAACACAACAATTCAATGCCAAATTTCGAGTAGATTCATTTCTTACTTAAAAAAAATTTTTTTTTTACTTTTTGATCAAATTCAGCTGTAATTTCATTAAAAAATTGTATTCATATATTTGATGCATCTCGTCCTCGTATATCGATAGATTCTGTAGTACCTGTTAATTTCACCAAATTATTCATGACTTCAATGTCATGCGCAGTAATAAGTAAAGCAATGCAGAGAACTCTCGAACCGTTGGATAAGTAGCGATAAAAATTGAATGATTAGCTAAAAGAGAAATATTATGCATGCAGTTTGCAGCAAAGTGGTTTCTGTCACTTTTTCTCTTTTCTTAAATTGTCGGGATTTATTACATAAATATTTCCAGTGTTCCGTTGAAAAGTGTCGAATGCTGCTTTCAAATAATGTAAGCTTTATGTTCCATCTGTGGGCACATTTAACTGAATTCAATTACGGTAGCGGTCTTAATTGTCCTCGAGAAATGCACCGGTTCTGCCGTTGTCCACAATGCTTGCATTTATTCCCTACCGCTTATCGTCTTCAAATCCATTATGATAATGTTCACAGTGCGATGCCATCCTCGTCCACATGTAAAATATGTGAAATCACAGTAGATGAGGTATATTTTTAAACCCTCGTTTTGTCATTTTGTGTATGGCAGTCTTCTCTAATATGCAAAAACACATATTTCGTATAACCATATGTAGCCTTTTTTTTAAATGTGATGCTTATAGAGAACTATCATCAATTACACTTTGTTAACTCAATTTAATGTTAGTTTCTCACTCGAATCAGTATGATTTATTAGGAGTTCGGAGTATTTAATCATTCTGGTCATTCCATTACTGTAATTAAAGTATGTTGTTAGGAAATTGATAATTTTGTGTGATTGATGAGTTAATTTTTTGCTTTATTATTAACTGTTATGCATTTACAAATTCTTTCCTTCATTAAATTTGTTTTAAACATCGAAAGCATAATGATTTCAGAACAAGCATCGGCAAATTCATGGCGCTTTCGATGCACCATTCCATTGCAGGAAGTGTCGATATAGGACTTCGATAAGAACTCATTATATAGATCATTTTGTTCGATTCCATTCAAATACGCGTACTTTGTTGTGTCCCTTCTGTCTTTATTCTTATGTAGTACCGAGAGAAAAAATATCATCTGTGATAAGTGAACGCGAATATGTTAAACATTTCTTGCTACATGAGGAAGGTGAATTATTTTTTTATATCAACTTATATCAATTAATATATCAGTTAAACCACTTTAAATGAAATTGTATTTGGTGAAATGACGCGATCATATTTCCAACTCTAGAAAACTATGGTTGTGATCAATGTTCATTGAAATTCATACGACAAGCTGATAAATTCGCTCATAGGAAAGAGCATATTCAACCAAACCTAAAATGGATCTCAAAAAGTGTCCAAATACGTACAAGACGAAAGGTAACAAATTAATATTTTTGTGCTTTGTACATTAATCTTTCTTGTTCTATTCTAAGAGGTTAAAAAATTGCAGTGATTAATACGAAGTTTATATGAATCTATAATTAATACATGTGAAGATTAAAAAAAGTTCGCTTATTTAAAAAGCGTGCTAATAATTACAAAGCCAAGTGATAAGTATATCACAGTTGAATATCGAAGTTTGGGCTATTACTTAAGAATCATTTTATTTTTTTATTTAATGAAAAACAGTTGTTTGTCTGAATCAAATTTTACGGAAGAACTTTTCGGCTGGAATAGTCCTGGTTATGTTTCAGCTGTCTGTTTATAGATCTCTGTCAAGAGGACTGCTGGGGTTTTTAGGGCCGCAAACTATGGTCAAAAGAAAAATGGCGATGCATAGAATGTAATGAATGTCTAAATAATGTGTGCGATCATTTTAAACATATCTATAATTGTTCTCATTGCGGCTATCGTACACACTGTTATAATGCATCACAACGGCACAAATTCATCAAATGCAGGGAACGAGAAGGGATGACGAGGCAAATTTAAGCTTTATCACTATTCTAACAAACTAGCATGCTTATAAATAAGCCTTGAAAAACATTCGTAATGTTGCGATAGTTGTTAAAATCCCACGACGCATTGCAGTACTTGTGTGTATGATTAACCTATACTGGATGCTATAACTTCGAATTTTGCTTATCAAATATTCTTGATATGACTCTCTTCTATACTTATTTTTATTAAGAGAAGAATACAAGTCGGTGATATTCTAGTAAAGAGTTCTAGTAACAAGAGTTTATTCATTTGGTTATATACTTAGAAATAAATCTTGTTATGATGATTAGTTGTAGCAGTTCAAACTGTTATTTCCATTCATTACTTTTGCATTTCAGAGCTCAGTTGTTACCATCATTAGTTATCTGTAATCGTTGTAAACGTGCATCATGTATTGAACGAGATATTTTGGATCATGTGCGTGGTTGTAGTGGTGGAAGTTGTATTGTCGTCGATCTGAAGCAGGAAAAGAGTAATATCTTTAGCCAATATAATGATGAGCTAGAGGTCGGCACCTTATGTATTTTTCTCATTTTACTTTGTAATGAACTCCCACAGTTATTTCTATTCCATGGGACAGTAAAATGCTTTGTTTTTCAATAATTCATATTTAAAAAATAGTAATAATATCCTGTTCTCGAGTTAGTGTAGTATGGTGATAAAAGGCTAGTTGGTTGTCACACACATTTCTTATGATTCAATTTATGACTTTTAATGACTAAATATTACTGCGTCATATAATAAAATGTTTTAAGTAATATCTCATTTTCCAACATTCCAACTGATCGATTCTGTAGTATTATAACTGTCGGTAATATTTTGTCTACTAAAAAAGATTTTGTGGAATTTAACAGATTAGAAAATGTTTTATTATATTTCATCCTACATCTTGCCTTTATAGATGAAGATTTTTGCCCTTCGTCCACAAGAGGAAACTAGAAGACCTGTTAATGATGATGTTGTGTCAAACTTGCATAATTTTTGCTGTCTACGCGATCAGAATTCTTTGTCGCCTTCTCTTGTGAAAGCAAATATGGAGCTGAGCAATGCGCGTGTACACATTTTGTGAGCTTTTTATGAAATCTTAAGCAGTTCTCACATAGCACACGACATGGAATAAAAATAAGTTTCCAGTCATGAAGTGAATGATTTAGTTGACGGTGACCAAAGCTTTCCTATTTGTCAAATATATAACTGTATATTACTGCTGTTAAATTGCTAGTTTCAATATTTATTGCTTTTTGATGATTAAAATCCAAAGTAATTTACAAATATGCATCCGGTTCAGTTGACCAGGGTTTAAAATTAACCGTTCGTAGCATTTATTAACCATTTTAATAATTCAATTTTGCATCTTTTTAAGGTAGAGTTTTACAGAAATAAAAGTTGCTGAAAGTTATAAATGAAATATTTGCAGGAAGAGAATTTGTCCAAGGCCGCAGTTTCCTTTTGCTGATATGCTCAAATATTCTTAATTATTGTTTTATCATGTACTTTTTTTAGTATTATTATAGGTATCTGTCGCTCATACATTAATTTCACATCACTTTATGGAATTCCTAATCATAGTAACTTTTAAATTCATTTATTTTAGATTAATAATGAAGTAATTAGAAAAATTATTTCATTAAACTTCTTTTCTTCATGCACTTCTATTCTTTCTTTCGAGTTTTTATAACAGCGAAGTAAAAAGTCTCTTTTATTCCCCTGTTTCAACCAAGATCAATATATCACAGAACAGCTATTATTATGTGTAAAAGGAGAGAAAGAATTAAAAAAAAACTCTTGGGGTGCACGGTAAGAATACTTGATATTTATTTTATAATAACCTGGCATATTAGACTATTTCAGATGTCCTCCTCAAATTTAGAATTTAAAGCAAATACCCAGAGTATTCTTTGGTTTCTAAGAAATAATAGCAGTAAAAATGGTAGAAGATGGTTGCACATAAGGACTTCACGTGAGCAGCCACGTCAGTATGACTGATCACTTCAGAAGTATCCGGAACAGCGCTGATAGCTTAAGTCGGAAAGAAATGGGAATAAAGTTTAAGCAGAGATACATGGCATGAAAAGTGGACAACTTTGACGATTTAGAAGTGCGCCTATAAAATACTAAAATGAAATATTTTTGTCGGTAAAATAAATACTTGCGATAATAACAATTTTCAACATTTCCATAGTAAAATGAATCGAATAGATGTAAATATTTAACACGATTCATTACCGTTTTATCATAAAATTAACTCGTTGAGTTGACGCGAATCTGCTGAACTCAAAGAATTTGAAAATAAGTAAGACAGTAAAATTCACCATCTTTCTGAATAATTATTTCGCATCATTTTACTGCTTTACATCATATTTTAAGGGAATTTCGTTGCTTTTAACATGCTCAACTTTGAAAGAGTTTTAAAGTGAGAGCATAAAAATCTAATACCACTAAGCTAATCAATCTTTTGATGTTGTGCAAGAATGGTGCAAGAAAATTCTGAATGATTGAAGATTCAAGATAGCAGCCGTTGTTTGAGTTCTAAATTTCTCCTCGCTTTAATTTTTTCCTCCACATATCTATGTTTACTTACAAAGACAAACTGCATTACTTCAATCGTTTGGTAAACGATTGAATACAATATTGATAATGAATATTATTAAATATCACTAAGCTCCGGTAAAGCAGATGGCCAATCTTGAATCATGAAATTCAATTAACAATTGGGTGTATAAAGTGAGTCATTCATGTCCAAAATAGATATAGTAAAAATTTCAAGACGCTTCTAGAGGATTTATGTCCGTACGTAATGCTACTTTTGTTATCATTTGTCCAGTGCATTTCTTCAAATTTCGGAAGTGTAGTTCATACTACATTACAGCAATCTATAAAACCACAATAAAGATATTTATAATACCCGCGGCAGTTTTATATGAGCAAAAAAAATTTCGTAACTCAAAATCATCTAATTTTTGTTAAATCATGAATAATTTATTTTACAGGCAGCATTAATACCTTTTGTTAAGAATAATATTTTCCAAGTTCAATTAACTGCGAGATTCCCTCATACATATGTTTCACTGATGGATATCTGTCGAGATTCACATTCTTTCCATAATCCATCAATGAATTAAAAAATACGTAAATCATCAAGTCAACCCATGTAATCTGAAATATATTTCGAGCAATATTTGCAAAACAATTAAGTTCCATTCCATGTGGCAATCTTTGATTGAATGTCTAAAAAACTTGCAGAGTAAAAAACTCCATACTAAAATTTATAAAATATTTTTAGAGTTTATCGAGATGCATTTACTTTTACACTTTCTACCTGTTCTCCGATCAAGTACGAAGTTTTGCTGTTCGTCAATTGCTTCTCGATAATGGATGCAATGTGGTCGCAAACTTTTTCAACTTTTGCGTCATCGGCTATTTTAACCTGAAATTATCGCAAGCATGTCACAACAGCATGATGAGATTTCAACTTATGTAAATTAGCAGAAAATAATAATGGATAATGAGACAGTACATTTAATCTTGAAATTCACTGGAACCATTAAATTTTCATTAAAAATTAGTGAGGAATTGATTACAGCTCATAATTTTGTAAACTTACAATTCTCTCGAAAAATATGATCCGAATTTTAGAATCAGTTCAAAAGTATCAGTAAATACAAGACTGCTATCATCAAATGTGTAACTAACATTGGTACTGCTATCATTATCATCGTACTCTGGTCCGAAAACTGAAATTTGAGCCTCAAAGAGCAGATCAGCAAACATGTCAAGCAATGCATCTGTTGTTGCAGTTCGTCCAGATAATCCTGTCAAATCATTAGTTATAATGGAGGTTACGAATTATATTATTTCAAGCTTTCTCAATCAAAGATAACGAAGATTTTTCTAATTTATAAGAATTTGAGCACTGATTTATCAGTAAGCAAATTATCATTATAAGTAATTTTTCAAATGAAATTGATCTTCTTGGTGATTTCATGCGTAAATCATAAGAAAAAAAAGCGATCTGATGTACTGATGTATTTATAAAAACTATGATCATATCAGTTGGAAACTTACCGAACCTCCAGGCCAAATGACGACAAATGGCAGTTTGTCCACTCAACTTGACATCATCAATTACCAGTATTGGTAGTGCCCTTAGCGGCGTTTCTATAACTCTCCATTTCGGAATTCCTTTTATACTTCTAATGATTCCGAATTAAATTAAAAAAACTCTGGAGGAATTAAAAGATATTGGGATCAAGATTCGCAACACACACCCTCTTTTCGCTTCTCTGTCTCATAATATTTGATCTTATTTCCAAACTTCTTTTATCTTAAAATAATGTCCATCTTCAAATTCATCCTTTTTTGAATTCATGGAATCAAATTGGTTAATCACTCTTGAAATTTAAAAATTTCTAAACCATTTCTGATTGCATCCCATTGTTCTTCCTGATTAATGCTGATATCTTCATACGGAACATTTGCCATTTTGAATATCAGCTTTGCTAATTTACCGTTTCGCTGATCATTTGAATTATATAATTTGAATTTCGGCGGCAGCACGTTTATCTTCATCTGCAATGAGATCCTTTCAGTTTTATAAATTATTAAAATCCTGAATGAAATTAATTAGTAAATGTGACAATATCTATGATGGAAATATTCGTTTTTCTTCCACAAATCTCCAAAAAAAATCATTTTATGAAGGATTCGCACAACGATTCCAATTTTGATTTTGGAATGATTTTCAGCAACTGAAAGTTTAAATTTTCAAATATTCTTTCAATTCGAGTATTTACTAAAGGGTGAAATACCTTTGAAAATGCAAAATTCTTTCCCATCAATGAATTTTCTTTGAATTTTTTGTTTTAGTCTAAATAGTTCAGGAATTTGTAAGTTTTTCCTATTATTTTTACTTGAACGAGCAACATAAGTGCAAAATTTAGCGTTGAATGATAAATAAGTGAAACTTTTCGTCATTTCAAAATAACTTTCGATCAAGGATCGAGAAGTTATGTTCATGAAAAAATTCAATGTCCGCGGCTTTGAGGAAATGTGAAAAGTCATAAGAAATATGTGAGATAAGGAAATAGCTGAAATTGACACTCAGAACGTTCGGAATATTCCGAGATACAGTTCCACGATGTACAAGCAAAAAAGAGAACTTCACAAGATATTCGGTGGTGAAAATAGAAGCATATTCATATAAAATATCATTTCATTTGTTGTAAGATTGGAAATGAAAACGGATCGATAAAATTTACTGGAGTATTGAAAAAAACAATTAATTTCGATAAAAGCTATATTAAAATGAAATGAAGAGAAGAAAACAGACGCAAACAACGATACTGCCGGATGGAACAAAATCGATGATCTGGTGTAGCGAATGTTTTCTGCTTCTATTCTGTTCCACATTTACTTTTTTGCATCGAAGTAAAAATTCGATCCGTCCTTCCGATCATTTCATGCTCGTTCATTGATTCGTCTTTATTTATTGCACGATAGTTGGATTGTATGATACATACAATTGTGCTTACTTCTGATCACCTGACTGATCGAAGCAACAGTTAACATCAAAATAATCGACTAATTATTGAGAAAGCTTAGAATAGAACGGACAAAATAGCGCAAAGAGATTCCTAGGAAGTGCCAAATTGATGGCTTTTTTTGAAAAATGCTTAGCACCAGCGTTTTGTTAAGCAAGGACTATATTAAGCAAGCACTTCCGAGAAGATAAAGGAGTCTTATTGGAGATATCATGCTCAGTTTGGAGAAAAAGAAATATCAGTGTTTAAAAACAGTAGGATAAGTCGGTAATCAACTGTGAACCACTATTGCAATTAAAAATCAGTTAAATTTAATGAGACTTGCTGTACATTGGTGCATGAAGAATTGATAGAATTCTCGTCTTCAATTCAGTTATTTCCATTGTAATTTCAACTAACCCACTTTTATCTTCTTGAGAGTATAAAGACAAAAAAAATTACACGAGAGAAAACTTGAAACATATTATTAAACTTTCAATTAAATTCCCGTAGATTATCTTTCCTATCTTTACATATTCACATTTCTAAGTCTTTGATGTCATGTAGAAATCGACTACAAAATAAAGGTCTCATGCAATTCCCGAAAAGCATCCATTTTAATATTTTTTTCTAAATATCAGCCGAGGATGCTGTTCTGTACGATTGCAGGAATTATAAATAGTAAATATACACATATATTCATGCATTCAAGCATCAATTAGAACAAGTGACGAAATCTTTTACTTTTTCAGCAGTTATAAGTTTCTAGCACTGAAGTATATACTCATATATCTTAATAAAGTCATTAGTAATATCATAAATTAGATTCGCTTTATAATGCGTTTTAAAAGTTTTTTTTTAAAAAGTAACAAAACTTTTGTTCCGTCTAAAATATTTGAAAAAATGCGTCGAATAGATACAAACAGTTTATCATTTTTTACAAGTTAATGTCCAAGATGAATTTCATGGACTTTGCAAAGATTCATTATAGTACGAAGACGGATAGGTTAAGGATATCGTTTGATAATTCTAGTATATATTGTTGAGATCACTTTACTTTAATTTCTGAAACTTTTTGTCCTCCGAAAAAAATTAAACTAAAAATGGTTTAAGACTGAACTATTATGATGTGATTAAGATAATAAATATGTGTAAATGTTTATTTCTGAAAGCATACCCTTACCACGCAAATTTATACTACACTTTTTTTTTTAAATCAAAACAATAGTCGCAAAACAATAGTTAAATAGTCGCAGAAAGGCGATCTTAAAATGGTATTTTAATCGCTCAAAGCCATTAATCATGAAAGTATTTTATATAGTAAATCTTAATCGGAGATACTGTATAAATAACATTCTTCTTTATGATTTAAAAAAATTAAAGCGATGAGGATAAGGTTTTCTTCTAATAATTGCATTAAAGATAATGAACCTTCTCTGATATTCTATAAAAAACAATGGTGAGAGAACTGATTTTGGTTCCAATTCTGCATATTATCAATTTTCATTGAAAATTCTTCATTTGCTAAATTTCTAAAAAAGATTGATTTCTAGAAAAAAATGGAAATTTCTAAACTCCTCATTTTTGATTATATTCATCTCCATATTTAAATTGGGAAGAGAAGAAAGTTATTTAAGAGAGTAACGTGGCGACTTAATTTATTTTCTATCATCTGATTACTATTACCAATTCATATGCTCAGTTGAAGCGTCAATGTTTGTTTTTTATTGTTCACAAAATTTGGAGATTCGCTCATAGATAATGGAGAGCTGATTTCTTGAATTTCAATTACTCCTCATTTATCTTTCAACTATTCTGCAAATTATCCATTGGATATGAAATTAGATGCAAAGAAAAATTTGATTGTATTTGCGAATTTTTGAGAAATCTCTTCTGGCAAGAAGTCTGCGACATGGTATAGATGCTCTTAGTACTGACAATTTCATTTAAGATATTAACTTTCTCATAGAAATAGATTTCCTTCAATAACCACTTATCTTAAAGAGTTTAGATTTGGACTCATTCCAAACTTCTTAAAACAAAAGATCAGATTCGAGGACTTTAAAATTTAATTTTCTTTCGCTATTTTTTATCTCTGAAGCGTATTGAACAATTAGGTGAAGCAATTTTAAGAACTTTAATCTTATTCCATCAAAATTAGGCATTAAAAATATTGTTCATACCTGTTATTATTAGATACATAACTCAGTTCCTCAAAATTTTATCATTCTCTTCGTAGCAAACCTAAGTGCTGAACATAAAAATGCCATTGATATTGTTATTACTAAACCACGGCCAGCATTATCACCATTAATTATAATTCTTCGTTACTAAATTGCTTATTTATTATTATTAATATCATTATTATTATCATCATTAATGTCACTATATTATTATTATTATTATTATTATCGTTAATATCACTATATTATTATTATTAATTATCATTATTATCAATTATTACTAGATATTATTACTATCATTATTATTAATGTAATCATTATTAATATTACTAATTATTAAAAATTGTAATCACAACCAACCATTTGAAACCTACAAGTAAAAGTAAGGAAAGTCAAATTTAAGTGTAAGTATAAGAGATAACTTGATTTTAACATTGTCCTACTTGGCGGAGATGTGATAATTATATATTCATTATCAAAATTGCAAGAAATAAAATGAGTATAAACTAAAGATATTAAGTTGCAATAGTTGAGCTTAGCTTTGGAAGTGAAAGATTGGTCGCTGTGCAAAGTAAGTTTTTACAACATCACTGTGAATGTCTAGACGCTTTGCTTCTATTGTCTGGGAGGGGGTCGGGTTTTTTTGATAGGAGAGAGGTAGTGAGGGGGGGTGAATGCTTCTAACATCAGATAGAAGAACGCCGGTTATCGGGAAGTCTAGGAGTTTTTGATAACAGCTGAAAGAGCAGATGCCGGTGAGCCATCAATATTTTCCACCATCTTAAGGCCTTATGGAAGTGGAAATAATTGGATTATCTCTTCAGCAGTTCACATTATCTTAGATAACTTTTGCTGTATATTTTATAAATTAGGATTTAGTATTTAAACTTGAAGACGTAAGTCTCAGAGTTTATTTTGAGTGAATCTATGAGTGAAGTAAAGAAGGTGACATAGTGCTGTTATTGTAAAGCCCTGATTTGCTGCGCCATGCAGAAGTCGATAGCCAACCACCTGCATTTCCGTATGAATCAATAACTGCTCCAAAATTGGTTTAAGCATTCACCATTAACAATCAATTATTAAATAATCAAGTAAGAGCATACTCCCCATTTTAGAATTTCCAATGTGCCGGATAATTCGTTTATCAATGCCAGCGTTATTTATATTCCAAAATGGCATTTTACATAATTTTTCAATTTTATAGTGTTTATCAAATAGTTACTCCTTCATTGAATGACTTTCTTCGATTGTAACATTTAACTGAAATAATTGCAGTTCGTAGTGATCTCATGTCTGAAAGTTATTTTAATTCTTGATCGATTCATCATTTTAAGGTTAAAGGAATGACAGATAAAGGTGGAATTGGTGCCCAGCAATATCAAATACCACCACCGAAAACACAAGGTGCTGCCACAGGAGGACAGCAACTTTCCGCTACTGCCACGCAGTTTGTGGATAAAATTGACCCATTTTCTAAAAGGTAAGCGTTTCGCATTACTTTGGTTTAGTTTTATGTCTTTTGCGTTCATCCTCAAATTGTCACTTACTGCATCTGATGTATGGAATAAGCATGCCATATGTATCATCCCAAAATGAAAAAAAACCTTGGAGTGAAAGTATGCTGCGGACATAATTTTTATATTTCTCGTAAATAGAGCGCATTTTTCTGAAAAATGCCTTGTAGAGGAACAAGCAAGCGTCGAAGAAGATTGGTCAATAGCAGTAGATATCACCCGGACAGTGAGCCTGAACTTACTCAACTTCCACTGATTAAAGGTATATCTTTTGTTTTCTAAATTTCTCAATCATCCTGGATCTTTAAGCTTGCAACTAATTTTTTTCTGTCTTTACATGTTCATCACGGGTTATTTATTCACAATGCTAACAAAGTAGGTTGTTTTATGAGTAAATATCAAATCAGTATTACATACCCACAAAACTGTATTCGTAGTATGTCATCAAATGAGAACTCAGTTTCGTTTTGTCAGTGTTAATAAAATGGCTATTCAGTGCAAAGTTTATCTCAGTATATTTATGAAATCTTTCAGACACTACGGTTTCCTTGTTTTTTCATGATACTTCCAGGTGATTATATTGCTACTTATTACACTTTCTCTTATAGTTAAAATTTTTTCATTTATTGTTTAAGTTCATATACCATAAGATTTTGAGTATTATGGATGAACTACACTAATGCCCAAGTTTGCCCTTTATGTATAATATCTGTAGATAACAATTTTTGAAAAATATTTTAAAAACCCTTACTGCAATAAATTTCCTTTGACAGATACTTCAGATTCTGTTTAGTAACCTCTGCAATGCCCTTTATTAGATTTGATTCCGCATTTGCTTTGTTTTCATCGCAGTGCTTGTTTTAAGCTCAATTTTGGTTATATTTATAATGTTTTTATATTGCCACTTAATTGAAAAGGGTAATTCCGCATTTGACATTCCTATTTTGATACTAAAGTAAAATTGTAATTGTTAGACTTGGATCATTTTATTTTGTAATAACCTATACAAAATTAGTCTAGAAAAAAGAATTTTTTTGTTAAAAAATGCTAGAATAGTTTTTCGTACGGCAGAAACAAGATAAACTGAAACAAACAGACTGATATTGCTGTAAAAATCTGCATCGATTACTGTGCAATTTCGCTAGCTTAAATTTTCCCTTTTCGACACTTCGTTGAAATATATCTTCACTTCTGTCCATTCTTTTCTAAAAACTGAGAATAATCTATTTTGACTTTATTTTTTAACGATATTTTGACTGGTAGGTCTTTCGATAAAGGTAAAACTAAAATAGTGAAATGATATAAAATTGAATTGATGGTAACGTAAATTGCACGCAAAGGTGAGAGTAATCTTCAAATTTATACCATATTTAAACAGTGTATTGAAAATACCTATAATTTTAAATCCCTTACTCTTCTATTACGTGACGCTATCATTTAATCATGTAGGAATATATAAATAATGCGATATTAAATCTAATTCTTTTCAAAATGATATGAACTATTACTTTATTAATTAATGAGTAAGTGGTTAAGTAATACTATAGATTTGAATATTAGCACCCTTTAGAAATTTGTCCTTCATTAGTATCTCCGAACATAGAAGTTTGATTACTCATATGTACAAAAAATTGATGTAAATATATGGAGGCAAGGGGGAGAAGAGAAGAGGAAAAGAAGAAGGAAAAGGGATGTGAATTCCACTTTTTTTTTCAATCTGAAGTATGAGAAATAGAGTACAACATTCAAATTTTGATACTGGATGCCGAGAGAAAAAGTATGGGAAGAGAGAGTGGAGCACTGATGAAACTTGCAAACGATACCAAAGAGCAAGCTCTTTTTAGTGCAAAGTATTGTGGTTCATACTTTCTTCACTGCTCTTCATTCTTATACTGGCAATATTATTTTGTCACAACAATATGAAAGGCAAAGGAAAAACACATGCTTGTAACAGAACAAATCGAATATTTAGTAAATTTCTTTTAAGTCGATTATTTGATCCAGGAAGATTAATTTGATAGCACTCGAATTTCTTAAAAGCTTAGTAGCAAAATAGTAAAACGATTGAAGCGGTAGAAGCAAAATATATTTATATTTCTAAGAGGGATGGTGATGTTTATTCTTTTTGAAATATTAATGTCTGAAAGCGCTTTTTTTTCACAAACTGGAACGTAACTAATAGCAGAATGGACAAGAGCAAAAGAGTAATAATTAAGACAATCAATATTACTATATTATAATATTATCACGAAAAGAATATTCGTTGCAGATGCACCAATAGCAGAGCAATCAGCACTTGTTATTCAGAAATTACAACAGTGTCAGAAAATATTTGATTTTTATGACCCAGTAGCTCAACTTAAAAGTAAAGAGGTATTTATTTTTAGAATTTATCATTGCTGTATTAAAGATCTTTATCCTATTGATTCGTTGCATTGCATTTCTGTTAGTAATGCAGACGGTGTTACGAACCGGGTTGCTATTCTGCTTGATTTTTTTAGGAATAACACGATGAAATCACTTCAAAACTCTTGTAGACTACAACTTGATAGTTTTATAGTATTAAAGGGATTAGATTTTAAGAAATTACGGCAAATCTTTGCGTTATTTTTTTTAAAGGCATCTTCAGATAAAGCGCGCAGCTCTGAACGAGCTGATAGATCATATCACAACAGTGAAAGGTGCTATAACAGAACTAATATATCCAGAAGTGATTAAAATGGTTTCGAAAAACATATTTCGCGTATTACCGCCATCAGATAATTCGGAATTTGATCCTGAGGAAGACGAACCAACATTAGAAGTTTCGTGGCCTCATTTGCAGGCGTGTATTTGAATAAAATCTTACATTTAATTAGCTAAATTTAAAATGTTTACAAAGTTTGGTAAGCGCGTATTCCGTTGTGTTGTTCTTTTAAAGGTAGTTTCTATTCTTTTCAAAAGAAAGTATTTATGATGAAATTAAATAAGATATCTTATCCTGAACAATAGAGAAGCCGGTCAGAGTTTCTTTCAACAACTCCAAGTTATTTTAATAATTCATTGTTTAATCAAGTTAGTTTTCAGTTTTTTACTTCAAATAAGTTTCAATAAATTTGCTTTTTCTTCTTCGCTCTATATCTTGTACTTTCAGCTAGTTTATGAACTTTTTTTACGATTCCTCGAATCGCCGGATTTTCAAGCTGCAATCGGTAAAAAATACATTGACCAGCGTTTTGTACTCAATGTTAGTTTCTTCACCTATTGCGTTTTCTAAAGATTTTTTTTAAATAACGAAAAAATTTCTGTGAGAATAACTTTTTAAACATCTTCAAAATTTTTTCCAGTAACAAGCATGCTTTACTACTGAAGTTTAATGGTGCTTTTTCTTATTCTATAAATGAAAAGTGTAAGATTTGTGAAACTAAGAATATGGCGATATACTGATATTACTGGGTAATAGCAAGTTTTAAAGGTAGATTCTCAATATTTTGAAGAAATTTTTATTCCAAAGAAATATTTTTGTTAATAAAAACTTCTCTTTCATAAATTTTTAGAGAACATTACACAGATGAATTTTTAGCTATTAGATCTGTTTGATTCGGAAGATCCACGAGAAAGGGACTTCTTAAAGACAGTTTTGCATCGTATTTATGGAAAATTTCTTGGTTTGCGAGCCTTTATAAGGAAACAAATCAACAATATGTTCTTGTCGTAAGTCGTATGCTAATATATAATTTAGGTCTTGATTTTTGATAACTCTTTTATCGGATGCTGTAAGTTATTGCGTTCCGAATCTTCTGAAGAGTATATTTAATAGTAAGGGATAGAGGATGACCTAAAGAGAGTCAAACTCTCTCTTCACAAATAACTTTAGCTCATACTATTTAATATTAAGTTTTGACTCTTTTCTAATTCCATATTCTGTTTTTATTAATTATACATTTCCAAAATTTATTTCACTGTTTTTTGTTCCAGTTTTGTTTTCGAAACCGATTCATTCAACGGTGTTGGTGAATTGCTTGAAATTTTAGGAAGGTAAAATCTCATTCTCTTACATCCGGGTTTTACTAAGGATAATTTCAAATCTGATAAATTTGTTGAAAATACGATATCTTATAAACTTTTCTTACTATTGCAGCATTATAAATGGTTTTGCTCTACCATTAAAGCAAGAACATAAGGTATTTCTTGTTAAGGTGCTTCTTCCTCTTCACAAACCCCGCTGTTTAAGTCTCTATCATGCACAGGTTGGTCATAGTTTCTCTATTTTATCAGCTTAATTAGTTTTGCTTGTTCACTACTATGGGCTCATTGTTATATTATGTTGAAAATTCATTTAATGTATAGAAAATACGGATAATTTTCATTTCAATTAGGTACAAATAATATAAAGAAAATTTCAGCTTGCTTATTGCGTTGTGCAGTTTATTGAAAAAGATTCAACATTAACACCGCAGGTTTTTGACGCTCTGCTCAAATTTTGGCCAAGGACATGTAGCGCAAAGGAAGTACGGTTCTGTTTTGGAAGTTTTGTCCGTATGAACTAAAGTTATTTGTGATTGGGGAAAAAGTTTTAAGATGAAATACTTTAAAAATATACTTTTCTATGCATTTAGGTGATGTTCTTGGGCGAAGTCGAAGAAATCCTCGATATTATTGAGCCGGAGCAGTTTAAAAAAATTATCGAGCCGTTATTCAGACAACTTGCGAAATGTGTTTCTAGCCCGCATTTCCAAGTAATATTTTCAATTTTTTTAGTAATTGTGGTTGTTTAGCACTTTTGTGTGCCGCATTTTTGAAGATAATTATCTTATTGAAAGTTTATTTTTAGGTAGCCGAAAGAGCATTATACTTTTGGAACAACGAGTATATTCTTTCTCTCATCGAAGAAAACAGCAGTCAGGTGAGCCTGTTTAGAATTTTTAATGGTACTTATTTAGACTAACATTTTTTCTTGTAGAGGAATATTTCTTCGTTGTCTTACTTCCCAACATTAGCGCTTTTAATGAAGAATTCAGATCATTCTTAATCGGATACCGTTTAGTTTTTCTCCATGGTAATTCAACCTTATATTCCAAAATATTAAGAGATTTTGAAAATATCATCTCTGTTATGTTTCTATCGTTGCTGAACTTCAAAAAAATTCTGTTTTTTATTATCTCAAAGTTATGTATTTCTCATGAGAGTACAGGTAATGCCGGTTATGTTCCCTGCATTATATCGAATAAGCAAGGAGCATTGGAACCAGACAATTGTGGCACTTGTTTATAATGTTCTTAAAGCATTTATGGAAATGAATGGAAAACTTTTTGATGAACTGACTGCAAATTACAAACTCGAAAGGCAAAAGCAAGTTGTTTTTGATGAATGATGTTTTATGCAATATACATATCAGACAGTTGTTTCATCCAAAGATTATAGAGTAAATTTTATTATTAAAACTATTAATGCTTTCATTATTAGTAATTTCAGAGAAAAAAGAAAAGAAAAGGAACGCGAAGATTTATGGAAGCGACTAGCAGCAGTTGAGCTTAATCCTCCTAAGGATAGAGATCCACATATACTGAGCAAGACACCGTTAACGAATTTCACAACTAAACGGGAGTTATCTGCTGGATATGGAATGGTTGTCTCCACGAACTCTGTTGGAGACAAATCGCCAAATTTTAGTAAAAGGTGAATAAACTTTCATGGTTGGAGTTAAATTTCTATCATCCTCTCTGACGCCTTCCAATCCAGAATCACAAATTTTATAGATTTGATTTCGACTATATTATCAAATATTATTACTTCGGTAATAGCAGTTTTGGTAGTAGAAATATTGTCTTGGTAGTATTTAGTGATACTTTTTTCATTCTCTTGCTTTATCATGAAGTTTTAAATTATAGCTATTTCATTTGAATGGTTATAATTTTTCTGATAAAGGAAAAAATCTTAGAGTTTTAATAGCGGTCCTTCTAACGATCTTAACTGTTTCAGGTCAAATACTGGAACGAACAGCACCTCCACCAAGAAGTGATAATCGCCTTATGTGATTGCTATCTTATAACTAATTAAACATATGGCTTGATTGCATGTATAATTTTTGTTGGGTGAATTGTGCTGTATCGTTAAATTTCGATAGCAACCTTGTTTTTTCAGAGTTTGAGTTGATAATGGAATTTTTTAGGTATAATCATATCATCAAACTTATTGCTGAAATCCGTGTAGGTCCAAACCAAAGATTTTTTAATTTATGTACTACGTATTTTTTTCGAACGTGTTTATTTATCTATACTTATGGGAGTCACTTTTATAATTTACAATTTTTAGCTTTGAATCTCTGACTTTATTGCTTTCAGTACTGTTACAGTTTAATTTTTTTCAAGTTCATTAATGTCTTTCTGCTATTAACAGCAAAGACAATATAACTTCGCTGAAATGTATAAGAACAAGTAGGTGGAATTCACCGTTTGTGTATTTTTAGAAGCCTTCCGGTGTTGTACTGATATGTCTGAAATTTCAACCATAGTTCATCGGGATAATATAGTGAACATGTGTACTATGGGAGTGGTTTCAATAAAAATGATAAAGAAATAGTCTCTCATGTGAAAATTGACTTTAGAATTCAAATTCTATTCCGTTTTTTTCACTATTCCTCCGCCAGCCTTGAAAGCTTATTCCTTACTCGTTAGCGAATTATATATTTTTGGAACAGTAACGCGCGCTACAGCTTTCAATATTCGTAAAATACCCATTTTACGTTGCTTGTTGGACTATTTCTCCTTTGTATTTGGATTACCGTGAACTATCGTAGTTCTTTTTTAGTTTCTGTAAAATTATACACACCTGGCGTTTCATATTTACTGTTTGCATATGATAACAGTATCTTAATTTTCTGCGGAACAATGAACTTCTGTTTTGCTTAATGATTTAAACTTCTTGCATAGTGGATTTCCAATAATGCGGACAATTCTATTAATGAGTATAGGCAGATCCAACTCATCGATCCGTAGATTTCAGACCATATAAATTCGGTATGGTCACATTTACTGAAAATGAAATCCATTCGAGAAGAGTACACACGGAAACATGTGAAACGAAAACAGCTATAAAAATTGATACCCATACTCCTGTCACAAAGTGAAAGCATATTCTACATTTTTAAAATAACTTTAGTAATTCAAAAAACAAACTTTAAAGGAATTCTTAAAACATTAACAGATGACAATACCATGTCACAACAATTTTAGAATTGATAATCGTAAATACACAAATAAGGGGATAAGTGTTGAAAACACATCAATATAACAAATAGTTCACCGGCTTGAATTCCAAATTTACAAAGGTGAAAATATAAAAATTTTAATATGATGAAACAAGTAACCCGTATCATGTAACGAGAGCGAAACAACCAGCGAGTAAGTTAAGCTTACAAAGTCAAAAACGATGTTAAAGAAGCTGAATTATGGCTATGCAGCGGAACAACTATGTCAGAGCATCTGGAAAGCATCAGCACCTAGCAGGAACCTGCTGATATCTAAACGCTCGCTAAATGTTGGTATTTATTAAATCCAGAAATCAATTTTGTCATCTGTTTCACATCTAACAAAACGATTTCTATTATTTTTTGGGGATAGCTTCGAAGCATTTAGGCAAATTTACATATTAAAAACAATTTGCATATTCGTCCGACAATGTACATAAATGAAAGGAATATATTGCATCCCTGACACAAATATTAGCAGTATAAACTCAAAATCATAAAACATCATTTACATTAATGTTACATGCATGAGGTTGTATTTTACTTTTGTTATCGACAAAACATGACTCGATAAGCAGCTATTTCATGAAAGGATTTCACAAATTTCATGAAGATATCAATCACAACTTTAGAAGATAAGCACTTCAGCAAATTACGCTTTCTAATGAAAGATCATAAGAGTCTTTGTCTACTAAACACAACATGCTTTTGCCATTTATTTTTCTAACTAGCACTTTTCACTAGGAGTTTACTGAAAAAAAATGACAACATGAGCTCTGCTATGCAGACAAGAATAAAGTTAAGTTGTGACTGATCTTTCCAAACTTACATTACATTTATTCCATTATCTTCTAATACGAAAAACCTGCCCATGTCTTATATCTTCAAAACCAGCTTCGGAAAATATGTGAAAATTTGAGTAGTGTTTCAATTAAATAGCACTAAACAAATCAGTTAACCTAGAAGATTTTCTGAGAAAGTATACTTGAAAGAAATGATATTTAAAAAATGCAAAGAGAGACCCAAAAGATATTCAATTTACAAGGAGTAAAAAATTTACATTTACTTAAAAAATGCAAACAAGTTGAGAAACATCGAAGCATGTATATATAAGATAATAACAACAACAACAAATAACAATATTAAGATTAGAAATGGTAATAATAACAGTGAAAAGCTAAAAGTGATTGCTATCATCACTATCGATTTTATTATTATCAATGAGTGAACTAGATGATGAAGAATGTATTTTTATAATGAAATCAGAAGAAAGAGAGGAACGACCATTCGAAAGGTGGGCATTGGAAGATGGTATACAACAAACTGGGGGAGCTGACATCGCACGACATTTTTGGAAGTTAGCAGAAGACGAAGATGACACTGCTGCACTTTTTGAATGCTTCTTTTTGAACGTATTTAGCTCATTCAATGTTAGCTCCAGTTTCTGCTCGTAAAATGCCCGAATGTCTTCTATTGCGTTCTTTATTGTTTCCTGGAACTGATTAGTTTTTCTCCTTAAGACGGATGATAGAAACTAAATAGCTTGGTAAAGCGCAAAAATGATCCAGTGTTTTCCAATAATTATATAAATCCCACCAAGACCATTTGACCAGACTGGACAAAGTATTAACCTCTGAGAAAAAACTTAAAGAGCCTACTACATTATGTGTTACTATTCAACACAGCAACTGATTTTTACAATATTAATAATCACTTTGCTGATGCTGAAACAAAAGTGGAATCTATTAGAAAACTTTGCTCACATGCACCATAGATAATATACACCTGCTGTCTTCAAATTTATAAAATTTTCAGAAAATATTTCAACTGAATATAATGTACGTTCTAATGTTTCAATTACCAACAAATAAGGGAACAAAACCTCATTACTTTTAACACTGCCACAAGAAAAAACGATTTTTAAAGATATGAAGGTGCATATAAACATTTTTTAAAGGACATATAAAATCAACAATGCAAAACTATGTAATAAAATTGTAAGTAAACATAGCATGCTGTTTTTACACATAAATTCCATTACTTTCCAGAATGTACCATATAAAATAAAACTGAAACTAGGGTCAGCATAAAAATTTATTTCATATCCAATTTAAGAAGTTTCGAAAAAAATGAAAAAAATGATAAAAGCATTAGTAAATAATGCACGAATAACTAGTGCTGAATTTGGTCTTTGAAGCAAACAACTACCCCAATCTTAAAGAAAAACTGTTTCAAATTCACATGTAATAATTTCTTCTAAAAATCCTATCTGAATGAAAATGCTCACGGCATCGAGTGCACGGCGTATTTCAGGTTCAGCAAGTTTTACTTTCCGTTCCAGCTCAGCTTTTTCTATAAGATGCCGCTTTTTCCACTCATCATTGTTCTTTCTTTCTGCTGCTGCCATTGCATCTTTAATTTCAATTCGTTTCTCCAGGTCTGCTTTTTCCTATATTGAAATCATCATCAAAAATAAAGTATATAAATTAAGTATGAAATGGAATTCTTTGCTAGAAGTACTAAAGATGATAAAGCATTTCTCGCAATAAAAGGAAGATTAGAAAGATAGAAATAAAAAGTTCAAAACTTCAAACATCCTACCTTCTTCCATATTCGCTCTTTTTCTTCATAGCTTCTCAATTGTGCCACCATTTTTCTAAAAGGTAAAATCAAGAATCACAACTTTCTACAACCATAAATCTGATGTTAGAAAATTGGATTAAAAACGTAACAGTTCCTCACCAGATGTTAAGCTTAATTAATGAAAATTACCTGCCCTCTTCAACTCTTTGCCTTAGCTCACCCTGCAATCCTTCGAATCGTGGTCGCATATCAGCCAGTTCCTTTGTCGATTCATCACGTCTAAAACTAGTAGAACATTGATTTCTGTCATGAAATGCTTATATTTAATTCAATTTCTCCACAAAAAAAGAAAACAACTTGAAAATATTCCGAAATTCATTTGTGGAAAATCTATAGAAATAGTCGTATGAGTAATCGTATTTAATCGTATTTAGGTTTATTTCCATGTTATGCATTCCCAACATACAGGACGAATACTATTGAAAGGATGATGTTGTCTCATATCAGCAACCATACTCTTTCCTTTTAACAAAATAAAGTTAAACATGCATCCTGTTTTAAAAATGATGAACATACCTGCTAAGAAAAGCTTTATTCTCTTCACACAGCTCCTCGCATTTCTTCACGAGTTTCATATTTCTTTCATTCAAAAACTTATTCTGCTCCTTGCATGATATGATAGTTTTCTCACCGTTTTCTGCATCTCTTCGACGTCGATCGCATTCTATTCTCAAACTGCCACATGTTTTTTGCAAATCTTCCACTGCACGTTCAAGTGTTTTCATTACCTAAAAATAGATTGGGTACATGTCATGAAAATCAGAAATATCCAACCGTATAATCTATATCCAAATTAGGCTCAACACATTTAGCCGACATGCTTTTGAAAAAAATGGCTACTCTTTATTGATTTCTGATCGAATCTGTCAGATCCTTTACACTGATAGCGACCGTTTCAAATTTTTTTATATCATATTCACAAAATTAACTGTATGAGAGGGAATAATAAACAACATTATTTCTAAAATGAGTTGAAAGAAGGGGATTCAAACGGACATATCATGCAGATGCGTCTCATTAAAGATTTTAAGGCCATGTCAAATATAAGAAAATATCACTATTCCCGAAATATTTATTTTGCAAAGAAAAAAAATGACGCCGTTCTTCTGACTCGATATCTGAATTATTTATATAATGTCAAATAATAGAATTGGTAGCAAACATCTTATGACTCCATCTCAATATATTAACCTGCAAAATCTCAGAATTTTGAGCTTCCAAACGTAATTTCTCTGCGTTCACATCGAATACAGTTTGCTCAGCTCGTCCACGGGCTAACTGCGCAGCTCTTAGTTCCGATTCCAAAGAGCTTATTCGTTGTTCACTTGCCGATAGCTGACTAATCAAAGTGGTACGTAATTCAAAATCTGACTGCGTCGAGCCTCCCGAACCGCTGTATGTAGACCTGTGACGTATTAAGTCAATACTTTTTTGATAATTTAAGCTTTTATCTTTGTTAGAATCCATTAGCCCTTCATCCCCAGGAACTAGCTCCATATATCACTGCTAGATTTTAGTTGTCGAAAAAAACTAACTGGAAAGCAGGGTTCATATACACAACTGGATTTCTCCTTCCAATCGGCGACAGAGAACCTGAGAAGGAGTGGCTGCGCGAATGCCGACGTCTTTTTTTATGGGTTTTATGATGGTGATGTTTTGAGTGTCCATCGTCTCGAGATGACGGAGAATCACGTTTCTGAAATAAAAACATGTAAGAATGGTAAATTCATGGAAGATAAAGAATTTCACCTTAAATTATCTAAATACCTTCTGCGCAACTTTCTTCTGAACCTCTGAACGAATAAATGGAGCTGAACAAGAATCGCTCATTTAATTTCTCCTTATCAAATTTCTTTCGGTCATATATAAATATTTTTTTCTTAGAAAACGGAATCTAACTATATCTATGTTTTCGTACCATTTCTCAGACCGCCAACACAAAGTTAAATGTAAGCAGTAGTATTGAATTTATAGTTTTATGTACAAATAAATATAAATGTTACGTGGATTTTCTTATGTTATGCAGAAATAGTATAAAACTGCGTCTTATTTTCCAAAAATTGTAAGTATATAGATATATACAAACAAAATAAATTATATTTGCTTTAGGCACTCATATAAAATAGCCTGTTCAAATTTTACATAAATATTCTATTTAGCAATCGACAGATATTCAAAAAGTTTGCTAAAACATACGGAGCTATGGTGATGGCGATCAGAGTTGCGTTTATGATTAGATGATACGCTATTTTCCATTACGTAAGCCTCACTGTTCACTTGCAATTTCCCGCACCGGATCAAGACAAATCTGAGGAATGGTTTTTTTGGTCAAGGACGACCAGATTATTTGTCGCCAGACAGCAACAACACGACCCGTTCACTTCTTATATTTTTTTGATTAATCTGAAATAAAAAGAACAGTTACAAACAAACAGTTATATTTGTCTATTTACTCACGTTTAAGTACAAATAAATACTAAGAGATGAAGGAATACTGCAGCGTTGCCTCTTCAACTCATGGCCAGTGTTAGCTGATAAAACTGCTCTGCTATCATTCGCAATGCATCTGAATGGGAGAAAGAGTGTCCACTGTTCATACATGCACTGGAAGAACCAATTTTTGACAATATATTATTGAAATTGAATAAAATTACATAGAAATCCTTCGAATAAAATACGGTAACAATAGTTAAGGAGAAAGAGCTACCGACAAAATGGTATCCATTCGAGTTAGCATGGAATAACAGGCTTATCGCCCATTAATTTAATGGAAAAATGAGATACATGAGTGCTCAAGCCTTTCAATCGAGCCCAGTCTTCAAACTTTTTACTCTGTTAGAAAGAATGTATCAATTAACAACAAAAAACAGGTCAATTATGCAATTTACTATCATCACGAACTACGAAGATTTGTTATAGAAATTGAATAATAGCGAAATACCTGGATTGAGATGGGGGTAAGGACATGGTAGACTGTAATCTGTGTATAAAATTTGGTAGCTGAACGAAAGATTAACTGATAAATAAATAAATTTAACCACCACTACAAAATATCCAACCATGTCGCGTTGATATTCCTGAACCAACGCCATCAAACCAGCAATCTTGTGCAACTGTCATTTGCGTGTCGGTTTGAAATTTGCGAATTAAAACTTCAAATCGAGATGTGACTAGGTACGGTAATGAGATAAGCAAGACGTTCTATTTAAAAATACTATCAATCTGAAGATACTGTAGCGCATAGGAAATGTCGTCTTAAAAGCACTTTAAATTACGATTTAATAGTTGAAATGATTTTTTGTAGAAAATCTTTAAAACAATTCCATACCATTACACTAAAATCCAAAATTCTTTTATTCTTTATTCATTTAATTTATTGCTCACATATCAACCAAATTATATTCATTGCTCATCATTCTGTAGAAATTAGCTATTTCTTTTAAAACTCGTTTAATTTCTTATTTATACTCTAACTCTAATTCTAATGATTTCGAGTTTGAGAATTATAACAAAATTAGTAATTAATTCCTGCTATCCTTCTCCAAAAAATGATTTTTTCTTTGAAATTTAATTCCTTCATTGCGAATAGCTTCAGATCAAACTTCACCCACTACGAGACCTGAGAAATAGAAATATTATCTGAATACAACAATTAATCATAAAATAAAACTATGTGGGATGATCCAGTCTTTTGTAAGAATCCTCTCTCTCTACATCTCTTACATATTTTTTCCCTTTTTTAACAGTTTTTTTTTTCCACAAAAGAGTAATATGTGCTAATTTTCAATATCATTTTTTTGCAATGAGCAAATTACGAGGGAATTTTTGTAGAAAACAGTGCGTTATTAATTTTTATTTCATATTTTCATACGAAACAATTTTTCTCAAGAAATATTTTCTCAAGAACATTCTTTAACTTGACTGTTTTGCCCTTCTACAACAAGTTTTAGATCTTTTATTAGTATCAGATTCTTTCGATTACCGGAAATCCACCCATTTTTCTATCTCATTTGTATTTTCAATTGAAAAAAAAATTTTTATTCTTCACTTCCTTATCTTATTATTCATTTGTTATTCTTAAATACACGACATTTTTCCTTATCTTGTATAATATTTTCAACGATACCATCAAATTAATTAAGTCGAATGATGCTTTGAATGATGAAATCGATATGATAGATTTGTAAAAGAGTGAATGAGGAAGAACTAATTAACTGATAAAATGCAGCGATTTAAACAGTTTCAGCTTTTTCATTTACTAAATTGTCGTACAACAGTACATTGTTTGATTAGTTTATCAGAAAGTGTCATATAGTGTTCTTATTCTCTTCTCATTTTAGAAACTGAATTCAAATTACAATAAAATTACGAGATAGTTGCCTAGAGTTAAACAGGGACCATTGGATGATATGTGAAAAAAATGATTTCGCTTGAATATATTAAATTTTAACGAAGTACTAAACTTTACTTCGTTAAAATTTCAGGCTGATATAGTAAGGTATAATTATCATTGGGTGCTACGTTATGAAAATTAACTGTACTTGATATATTCTAAACAATCATAGAATCATTAATATTAAAGGTAATGAAATGGATAGAGAGGTTGTTAAAGAAAAAGAATTAGCTTTTTTGTCCGTTCAATTTTCCATTTATTTCTCTTTTAATTTTGTTTTTAAATGGGTTTTCGTCACATCTTCAAAATTTCTCATGTACATTTTCATTCGAAACTTCCTGCAATTATTAAGATTGCAATAGGAATTAGAGAAGGAAAACTCGAAATTGTTCTTCGTTTAGATTTTTAAAAAAAAAAGCGATTTTATTAGTAGAGTATATAAATTCAATTTGCTCTTGAAACTTTTGTATTTTTTATTTAAGGACTGAATTCCGCTCAATTCAGTTTAGTTTAATTTCATATTGCACTGAAATTTTGAATGTCAATCTGTCAATATTTTTACCACATATACTTTCGACAATGTAGCTTTGAAATATTATCCTTTCATTTATCAAATTGAAATATGAAATCTGTCCATAATTTGGCATTATTTAAGCTTCTCGTATCTTCTAACTGATAAATGATGCTATGGTTTACTTTCCTGAAATAATCGGAAGTTGTTTAATCTATCGTATTTTTAAAATGACAACGGCTCACGTTGATTATATGAATAAATAAAAGAAAATTTCTAATAGCTTACCGAGAAAAAAGAACTTGATATTTCATAATACATATTATTCATGATCATAGATATCCTTCTGGTGCTCCTTAGTATAAATCAACCTATTTGATGAATATCAGAGTACTACAAATAATTTTTCATTCTTTTATTTCCCATTGGTATTATCTTCAATTCTGGCTGTACTTATCCGAAAGCTAAGTGTTATAATTTGATTGTGAATAGCAGCATTGCATATTCGGGAATAATAAAGAGAACTTACTAATTTTGCAAAAATATCAATTTCAAAATGTTCTAAACAATCACAGAATGAAAGAAATAACTTCTGGTCTTATATCGTATCTAATCTATTTAATAAATTTCCAACCAAAATTTACGTGCTTATGCAACAAAGACCGAAAACAATTAGCTTGTTTGTATGAAAATGGCGAATAACATAAGGAAGGATAAAACTGATGGATAAAGGAACAATCAGTTTCTATTTTATAAATCAATCGGTGAAGATATAATTCTCTCTATTTAACTAAAAAGGCGTAATCTGAAGGTAATCTCTTCTGCAATAAACTGACTTGACAAATCGTCAAGTATGAATGAGTTAAATCATCTTTGAAATATTTACAAAATAACAGAGAAAAAGGGAGAGAGAGAAGGAGGGAGAGAGGGGGAGAGAGAGAGTATGACATCATTTTTTTAACCACTAAATATTCCTTATTGAAAATGTAGAGGTAAACATTAATTGCCATCAATTTAAGGAAAAGCAATCATACTGTTTGAAAAGAAATGTTGATGAATTATGTGATGTGACGGAGTAAGATCACTAGATACTTCCGACATATGTTTTCTTGATTAAGAGTATTAATCTTAAAAGATAAAAGGGTTGATATTTAAAACATTCATTCAGTTTGTTCGTTTGTACTAAGCCAATAAATTGATGTAGTATTTTATTAAAAGTTTATTATTCTTTAATACACAATGAGAAATATAACATTATTCAGAGAGACTGATCTTCTGAAGCGCCATTATGATAGAACTACTAAATATATCAAGTTGAAAATAATTCTACACATTATTTTCTCCAAAAATTAGACTTTTTTGATAATATTTTTGATCATAACAATGAAACTAATCATAGAAAGATATCTATCTAAGATCATAAAAAGTCGCATTTATAGGTAATTTTAATGAGGGAAGAAGCGAAATTCCTTTTTTTCTGCAATGTTGTCTTAACCACATTGATATGTTTGTAATTTCTAATCTAAGGACAACCAGTCTTTTTTTTCTGGCTTTCTCTACTGCTAAATTTTTTTTGATGTATTCAAAAAAATTGCCGATATCTCGAAGTTTCATTGCTTAATAATCATATTGTTGAATCTCAAAACGACCTTTTCATTAATAAATCATCAGCAATAGAATGATGAGATTTCTTTTTCTACTGATAGCCATATTATTGGCAATTCCACAGTATCATTATCCATGGAAATTGATAAACTTCAATTATAAGAATTCCTACATTCTATAATCTCTCAAAATTTCCCTCACAAAGTTCGTTTTTTGTAAGATTTGAAGAAAAATCGTGTTTCATTCGTCAAAGCGGAATCATCGATCTTTGAAAATATCTGATTAATTTTGTCAAAATCAGAGGATTAAAGATAGCTTGTTATTCAACATTAAATAACATAAATTCATAAATTTACGATAAATGAAGATAGATAAAGTAAAAAAAGGGAAGAAGCATTTTTGAATTATGCTTAGCGTTTCCTTCGTATTTGCAAATTAAGTGTACATCCAATTTCTGCATGGTTGGCTCTGCGCATCCATAATCACTTGTCCTATTTCCGATTTCTCCAACTTTCTTCAGCTTATTCCTGTCTCTATTCCATCCCATTTGAACAGAAAGAACATGATAAATTTCAAAACGTTATGTCCTAGATTTTCGTTATCGTTACATTCAACGAAATGGAACTGATCGTAAAATTTATTTTATTTTGGAATTTTACTAATTAACTATATTCGGAAATATTACTTTCATGTTTTATAATTTATTCCTGAATTATATGAAAGGAAACTTAAAGCAAAAAATAACACTTTTTGATTTTCTTATTTTAAGACTGAAAATTAGTTATAGCAATGCATGATATAGGGAGATGCATATGTTTATAATATACCAATTATAAGATTTTTTCTAATTTGAGGGGTTCAAGCTCATTGCTTCCTTTTATTTTCAGCATTTGACAGATATCTCTGAATATTTCAAACGCTGATGACGAATAATCTTTTCAGGAAAGGCTTACATTTTACTATTAATCTAAAAAGCTTCCTGAATATTTCGCTTTTTCTTTCTGTGTCAATTTTAATAGGAAAATAACAAACAATTTTTAAATTATGACGATGCATCACATAATTTTTAAATGTAAAATAAACTATTAGACGAAGAAAATTCCTGTATTCCTTACCTACGCATAAAATTCGGAAAAGTATAGGATATTTTGAGAACTAAACGCAGAAGCAGAAATTTTCATCGATATTTTAAATTTCTTCTCAACACACTGCTCTTGCCTTTGCTTCACTCTTTTTGAACTAATACTGTACCAAGAGAATTGAATTCAAAGTTGAATCTCAGTTGAATCAAAGTTGGATTCTTATCTCTTTATTCAAAGCGAATAGAAACAAACGCAATACGGAGGTTTATTTTTCACGAAAATTTCAGTGAAATAATCTCTTTCCATAAATCTCCAATAAAATGATTCTTCAATTACGGAGAATTCGAAGTTGTTTTTTTCGTCTATTTTGAACAAATCAACATAAAATGAACTTCAATCAATTGTATAAACCCACTCATAATATTTCAATAAATTAATTACCACTTATCACTTAACTTTGCTGTTATTGCTTCCTTCCTTTTGGTTTTGAATATTTCTTTTTGTAAACCAAATTATTGGTTGAAAAGGAAATGACAAAGTTCGGGCTGAAAAAGGCAAAAAAAGTAATGATTAAACGGGTGTATGGGTGTATCTTGTATGATTGGGACACATGCGCTGATGTTGATAATTGATTTACCACTGCCTAATGATCAGATATTTGGTCTATTTTAACCAGGCTCTAAAAACTGGGAAAAAGATAGGGAAGAGAATAAACAAAAGCACAATTAGGCTTATTCAACCAACCATACTCTTCCATGCTCATTAGCTTCATTTAGAGAGAAAAAGTGGTCCAAAAAATTTTTCGTCGAATTGTTCTTACAAAATAGCATAAGATTTGAACTGTTATACATTCTGCAATTTAAAAACATAACTTGATGATTTTCTTTGATGTTCACATTTTTGTTCTGTATTTTATGCTAACTTCAAAATACAACAGAAAGAAAATAACGGAGATGATTAATTTCAAGGTAATGTAATCTGAATTCGCCAATAATTGAAGAGCCGTAAAATGCCAATACTAAGTTGAAAATTTTTTCCGTTCTTCTCGTTACCAAAAGGGATGAGGTGCTCTTTTAAAAACTGGTAAATCCAAAACATATTTTGTTTATTATGTTAATCTGTAAATAAGGTACCATTGCTAATTAATATATAGTACCATTTATATTTAATTCAAAAATCAACATCAATTAATCGATTTTCGATTGCTCCCGCAGTTTATATTTGCTAATTATATCGTAATTTTTTTTTAATATTTGATAATTATATCGCAGTTTTCATTTGCTATATTTATTGTCTTAGATAACTGATATAGGTTTAACAAAAAAAGAAAAAACGAGTGAAGATCATAGAGATTTCTGGCTTTTCACATAATAAGAATTCCGTTATTTGAACAGTTTGTTAACCGAAAACTTTAAACTTTCGTATTTTTAGAGGTCTAAAAATCAGTAAAAACAAAATTTCTTTTGTTTTTCACGTATTACTTCTCTGCTGTTGTTGTTGATGGCATTTACCATTCATGCATTACATCTTATCTTCACGAATATTACAATGAATTCTAACTTTCTTCAACTTTCCAACATTACCTGCTGCGAAGTGAGAAGAATCATTTCAAAGATTCATATCAAATTAGAAAAACTTTTCAAAATTTGGACGATCATACTCTTATAAATTTTACCATAAATTGCTCATTTTTTCCAAAGAAATTAATAATATGAATTATTAGAACAATACAGTAAATCACAGCAGACTATGATTCAATAAATGATGTGTATGCATTGCAAACAATATTATTGTTTATTAATGAAATTGCTGAAGGTCTAAAGAATAAAGTTGAAACGGGTTTTTAGAGAAATTTTGTTTTCCATTGTACATTTGTCAGCTGCCGATTTCTCTACTGGAAGTCCAAATTTTACCTTTAATGGCTTATTTATCTTAGTTCGCTTTTCTAAATTTGATTTCCCAACTATTTTCTAACATAACAATAATTGATAGCACTATAATTGTGATATATA
>JABVXU010000497.1:0-39688 GCA_013365365.1 Cruorifilaria tuberocauda
CGAATAGAAAGAAAGACTGTCACGGTCAAAGAAGATCGTCGACAATAACAGGAAAGAAAGAATAACTCTAGAAGAATACTATTGTCGCGGTTAAAGGAAATCGCCGACAATTCTAATGAAGCATTGGCGGAAGCTAATTAACAAAGAAATGTCCTCGTTTAAAAATTAAAAAATATAAACTATAGGAGGAAGGAGTAGCATGGTTAAAAGGACAATTAGTTTATTACAACTGGAGTTCAGACCGAGAGAAGATTCCGAAGATGTAGAAAACTGAAATTTATGTTCGGTAACTAACAGAAGAGGTCAAACTACATTTAGTTTTATGTACAAAATGACCAATTGATCATTTACTTACCTTGCAGTAATTATTGCTTTGAAACAAAACGTTTAGCCTTACTGTCTGCATTCCACTATATCACCACCTCAAGAACAGTTTCAAGTTCCTCTTTCAATCAGCGGCAAAGGGAAGGATATTTTCATGGTACGATTTTTTCTTTCAGAAATTAAAATTCCATGATCGAATGTGCACATTAGCAAGCATAAATTAACTGAAAAAAATTAAAATTAACATACATAAGTCATAAAATGTTGAAGACACTTGCCAGAAATTCTCGAATGAAGAGAAAACACATTCTCATCAATGTTTTCCAACATCGATTTTAAAATGACTCACAAAAACCTGTTTCTCTTAGATAGCATTTCATTTTCTGTTCATTGCTTTTGTTTGCGAATAATTTCTCTTTTCCTTACCTTTTCATATTTTTCACGTTTTCCTTACCTCATGCTCTTCATGTTTTACTCCTTCATGCTTTTCCGTTAGATCCCACGCTTAAATTTATTGCCGTGGAAAGTGGCGTATTTAACTGATATATATTTACGCTTGTGTGATTTGATAAGGCAGATTACTGCTATCATCCAGAGGGAATTAATAATGAGTTGTGTGTATGAGAAATGCAAAGTTTTTTTTTCTTCCGTTTTCTTCGCTAAATAGCACGTTATCAGTGAAAGAAAAATCTTCGTTTTTATTAGTCACTCTCACTCTCATTTCTTGGCTTTATTTGAAAATAAAACAAGCCAATAAGTGATTTATGACCTTTGCTAAAAGGTCTTCAAACTTCTTATATGTGAAAGATATCGTTCAGTGGATCTTTCATATCTGAATTTTGTATTGTTACCTTGATTCCTAAAAGACCTAAGTGAAATTACCCAAGTGGAATTAACAAAACTAAATGACATTTAAAGGTTTAACAAAGAATTTGGCAACAACTGTTAAGATCCTCGAGCTAACCGTTGAAGATTATGAGATGAAATTTTATTACTGCTTTTTTCTCTCAAAACTTTTAATTTCACAATATTTTGTTCGCAAAAAGTAAATATGAATCATTAACTGGACAGAAAACCGGAAATTGAATGTCTTCCACCACTTTTATCCTTCTCAAACACCCACAATCATAGCGAAAATGTATTTTTAGGAATGAAAGGAACATGAGAGGCCATGCATTCTGTCGATTTAATTTCAATAGTTTCGTTTTTTGTTTAAATTTTAGTAAACACTTTTTATTGAGTTTACATCTATTTTTTACTTCCAAATCTTCAACATGCAGTTTATCTTTCACAGAATGCTTAAATCAGTTACGGTCGCGCTTTTTACACTGACAACAAGTTGTCATGCAGCTGTCAAATGTCAGCCAAATAAACGAGGTGAAGTACTTACGTGCGCATTTGCGTGTTGCAGAAGTTTGAATAATACTTCCGAGGTAATTTTAATTTTTGAAATGACACATTTTAGATCGCTGTTTAATAGTTAAGTCCGCTGAACAATAAATTGAATTGAGCCTAATCTTTATGAAGAAAGTGATAAATTTGATTTTTAATTGTTTTAATGACAACTAAAAGTTACAATTTTCGTAAACTCTCATTGTTGTTTAATTGAAAATTTTTAGAGAAAATGTGATTCTTCAAGATATTTTCAATATCCGCTTATTCATATTTATCACATTTTTAAATTGTCCGGGGAATAAATCAAAATAGACATAAGCGTCCAAATTTTTCATCAGATTACTTTTTGAAATATATGTAAATCTTAAAGATTCAACAATTTATTTACAAAAATTATGGTAAGTAAACAATTTAACAATCAATTTATTAGTTCCGTTTCTACAGAAGTGAGCTTCTCAAAATTTTTCAATGTTTCCGGTAAAAATAGAATAAAATAAAAAATTACATTTTTCGAAAATATAAAAGATTTTATTCAAAAAATTGAAGAAACTTTATTAGGATCGAAATTATATCAGTTGCAGTGGCAAATTTATATCTCCAATAACCGTTTCTATCCTGCTTCAGAATTTGAAAGTTTTTCAGCTCAAATATTTGCAATAATGGAATCATAAAAGTCAAATATTTCTAAAACTTAAATTTAGAACTTTCAAGTAACTTAGATTTTCAGGATTATTTTTGTTGCGGATTGTTGGAGGACAATCACATAATTCGTGAGAAGATCTCAGAATACGATTGGCCGCAACGTTTCATTGCTTACGGCAATATTTCTCAGTAGGCTATGAACGTTCAAACGCACTTTTTGAAATTTGATTAAATTTGGATATCAGCTGAATACTGAATGAAATTGGACCCTATATGGTGAACAAATAAGCACGCAGATTTGTATAAAAATGAAAAAATTGTTTCTAAATTAACTTTTGGCAGGAAATTGAAATGCAGTATTATCAGCTAATTATCTAAAATATATCCATTGGATTATATTTTTTTAGAAGAAGTGAACAACTAAGTTGAAGTACGGTTAGTTTTTTAGAATTTGCAGCTATTGGTTGAATTAAAGTTCGAAATAAAGTTTATTTCAGGATTGATTACACATTACTTATAATTGGTTTAATTGTTAGTATAATTGTCAGCGCTATTTGTTCGTTTTTCTGTTGCCTTCTCTGTAACGGATGTTGGCTCCATCGACGACGCAATCCGCAATTGTACGAATCCGTAAACGATACCGGCTTCTATCCATTATGCTGTAACTCTTTCGAAAATTTTACACTATCACTAGCTTTGCTTACAATTCAAATTATTGATATTGTTATCATTTGAAGGCGGATTTGGTATTCCAATGGGAACGATCGTATTTAGCACACATCCGCCACAATTTCGAGATGAATCAGAACTTTATGCCAGATCATCAGCCTCATCATACGATAATCGAAATCGAATCCGATTTAATGATGACGTCACCCCACGTGGAGTATTGAAAGGCGATATGAATACTAGTTAGACCATTTCTCTTCATATCATTTTCTGTCCGAAGCCTGCTTTTTATGTTGAGTAATTGTAAATAAAAGTTTCATTATTTGTTGTTTTTTAATATTCATAAAGAGGTACTGTGATAATTTTTATCTTTCTTATTGTTTGAGAAGATTTCTAGGAAATTTCTCGTCATTTCTCCAAGTCTTCTCTTTTCAACTGTTTCTACGAGTTCAAAGATGTCTGAGAATTTTTTCTCAACAGAATAAAATGATGCAAATATTTATCCAGTTATTTTAAATATTTTGCTTTTTTTCGGTTCCTATTGTCATTTTAAACATTCATTTTGTTTTTACTCCCACTCTTATCTTTTCTCACCTACAAAAGTTACTTCTAAAACATGTTTGTTTTGCTTTCAAAACTATTTTCGCTCAGATAATGAATTGATTGCTACAATTAACCGCATTTCATACCTCTAATTCGAAGTTCGAATGATATTTTGCAAAGAATTGAAAGTATAGTTTTCTTATGTTTCACCTGTCACATCAAGCAAACGAGCAAAATATTACATATTTCTGGGAGCGGAATGAAAGGATAAAAATTATTTTAGAGATCTTGTCGGATAGATAGTGCGATCAGTCACTTTTTCAGAAATTCGCTGAATCACTAAAAATATTGGTCAAGTCACAATTTTTTGATTAGATTTAAAATTGAAATTAGAATAATAATGAATGTGTTACCTCCATTTATTAAATTGAATTAATTTTAAATCACCCGTGCTATATCATTTCATCTTTTGCTCCATCCTTCAAATACTTTAATTACAAGCAAGATCATTATAAATACTTAGAAAATCAAATCATCAATAAAGTGAAATGATTGATGCGCCTTTTTGGCACTATCAGACATTAAAGTTATCATCATCTTCTGTAAATGTTTAATGTTCACTTTCAATTACCTGATAAACGCGTTAATGAAAATGTGAAAAGAAGAACAAATGAAGAAGAACAAAATTTTATCAGCGATCTATCATTGAAATCACTGATTTCATTTTAAAATTGCCTGATTTGATCATTAATTTACCAAAAATACTTCATTACTATTTGAAAAGTCTTATTCTGATTACTTCTTTTTTAATTTATTTATTTATTGATTATACTTCTTTTTTAATTTATTTATTTATTGATTATTCAATTGTTTTCAAAATGGCACCTTAAAGGTTTAAATTTGCACGGAAAAAATTAGTCATTTAACAAAAACTTACAAAAAATATAAATGAAAGAGTTTTGACTGAAAAAGCAAAAGAGTTTGAGCTTTGAGGTTTTGATGCGATTACCTTCCGACATTTTTTTCCGTATTTAAATACGAATGATAATGATGAAAAGTTGGGATTCTATCAAAAAATTGCAATGACTGATGAAAATTTTCATTTAATATGTAATGAATTGCTCATTTTTATTTTGCAAGTAATTAACTTAGAATATTCTATTAACAGAACAGTTTTAAAGAGCTAAAAATCCTTCATCGCTTTTATCTATTTTCAATCCCAAGCAAAGTTATTAATAATTATCTAATTGATATATCTATATAGGTGAGGAAGAATTTAGCGTAATCTAATTTGAATGAACTAATGTTTGTGAGTGGTTATTGGCTGAATGAAACCGAACATTTCTTTTAATGAAATCTTAATCTTTTCAGTTGAGAGCAAATCTCTACCATTTCATAAAAGGAAATCTGCTTGAGAATTTCTAGGAATAAATCTTGAATACGGAAAAACCTTTTCCTTTTTGCTTTATGTTAAAAAAGGATTCTTTGAAATAATTAAAAAGGAAAAGCAGTTGTTTATGGATTTTTTGCGCACTTTCCTGCATTGCAAGTTAAACGGCTTCTGAGACTCTTTTTGGAAAAATTTCTCTAACCGCAACTGTCTTTATTTTGCTTTATCTTATTCATCTACTACTGGGTGAATTTCAATTTTCGGTGAAATCTGCCCTTATCGGAAAATAATTTCAAGTTTGAGAAACAAAGATTCGGGAATCAGAAATTAGTGCAGTGATTCTATTTATATTAATTAACTTAAGCGTTTCGTCGAGAAAAATGCATTGAAATCGATATTTTTATAATTTTCCTTATTCTTAAAACATTCCCATATTTCTGTTGACTTTTATTTTTATTTGTAAATAATTATGACGCTTTCAGTTTGAATTTAAAAAAGCCCATAATGAACATATTTGTAAAATTCTAAATGGTGGATTGAATTTAAATTTGTTTATGTTAAGGTTCATCTTTTAAACTTAAAATTTATTCATTTCTTCCACTCTTTCTTCAGTTATGAAGCCGCGCTCACAGATTTTCAATTGTTTAGCAATATTGGTGCAAATACGGACATCTCGTTCCATTTATTAGAAATGAGATATCAAACCATTCAATGCGACAGAATTTCCGGAAGTTGAATGTCATTTTGTTTCACTTAATTAAAATTAATGTCTTCTTAGCCTGTTGAAGTCTATGTGAAAATAAAATTTTATTCAGTTTTGTTTCGATCGCTTTCATTCTTATACTACTACATCAGTTCAATCGTTATATCATTGGGAAATACTTATTGGTCAAATCGTGATATCAATCGGAAATCGGAAATACTTCATTTTCAGTAAGTTTATGGGTGCTTTCATTCAAATTGCTATTTTAAGGTCACAAACATAGAAGCTAAATGCATGAAATGTTGAAATCAAAGCATATATATCTAAAGCTTATACGTTTTATCCATCTATAAAGTATTGTTATGAAAGAATATTTATTGATTGAAATAGTTACCATACATGCTTGGCTATTCGGTTTTAGTGTATTGAAATACGTAAAAAAAAATTTATCGACTCAAAATGAATGTGAAATTCGTCCTGTAGATGCACATTATCAATTCTTACAAGGTTTCAAATTTCACTTCAGCTTATATAATTTTAATATCAATCTTGCTTAATATCACTGAATTATTTTCAAATAATTGATTATTTTTTTAATTCCCATTCACTGTTCTTAGTCCGAACTTTCCTCACATTCATTTACAAATTATGCGATAACGACCATTTCTTCTATTTAGTGCAGGAACTGAATGCTTCAGAGAATGCTGAAAAATTGCATTGAAAATTGACATTTGAAGCAAATTCCTACCTTTGATGTAATTTACTTTTTGCTCGAGTCATTTGGTTCAATAAAGTGCAAGAGTTTTTACATCATATTGCGAAGTGAGAACAGTCATCCATCTCATTTTATTCAAATACTAAACATGCTGTTCGTTGAATGTTCCAAATGTTTATAGTTTTACGCATGGATTGAACTGATCTACTCCTTTATGCATTAGCAGATCAGTGCTAGCAATAATAGCAGTCACATATGAGAAAGAGAATGTGCTAAGAAAAAAGTGCAAAATGAAAAGTTGGTCGTATAATTAGGTGGAATAGATGGAATAATATGGGAATAAACTGCAGAAATTGTAAAAAGAGAGAAAACAGAAATAACAATGAGTGATGAGGTAATTTATTACTTAAGTTGTTGGAGGAATAGAAAGAAATAAATGGAAGTAAATGGTGAAGCAGAAATGTCCTGTTGAAATTTAACGGAATTCATTTTGATCAAATAATTGTTAATGTGATAGAAGTGAATTATTCTCAAGCGAATAAAGTTCACTTATGAAAAGGAATTATTAATTAATAAACGAAAAATAGCAAAATTACTTTAGAGCACAAATAGATTGTATAAATATATTAATTTCCTGCAAAGACGTCGCTAGCATTTCGCAATAATTCTTAAAACAATCATTGCTATTATTCCCGAAGGATCATATGAATTGATTTGATCTTCTCTGATCTCTGAATCGATCTGAAATTTGCAAAACAATGTCATATCATTCATTATTCATAGTGGAATGATGCAGATATTGATTACATATGTTTAATGAGAATGCGAAATCTCTTCATATCACTTGAAACTGACGATGATAAAATAGGCTGTGATAACGACTTTAATACTAATAGTAGGAAAGGAACAGTCAAAAGTCCACCGTTTAAATTCGATTTGTTTCTTTCTATCACATGTAATACTGTGATCATGAAGCTTCTCGTCACACCTTTTTTCGCTTCGTATTCTGTTTCGTCCGGTTATTAATTAATTGGTGGCAGCAGCAGTTCAAAAATCTGCATAAACTTGAAATGATTTATTATTGATTGCAAATTGTTTTATTTATTTTCATTTTGAAAGAAATAAATTATTGGCAAATATTGATAAATCACTGATATATATGATCGGATCAATTATCGATCTATTTGCAAATTCTGTGAATTAGTTTCATTTGTGTTTTTATCCGATGTTTGAATGAAAGTTAATAGGAAAAGGAAAATAATTGAATGAGAGATGAGTGGAAATAATTTTTTTTGAATGGTACATTTTATTGAATGGAAAACAAAAATGAAGGGTAGGGCAAAAGTAATTCGAAAAACAGAATGTTAAGCATCATTAGCTTAATATTCCATCTGCGTTGATGGATGATACTTCACTAAACAACTCATCAACCTCAACCTTTTTGGTTCAAAATCAGACTTTTTTATCACCGATATTAACCAGTTCATCAAGACACTTTTTAGATTTTCACTTCTGCGTTCCAATTAGTATTAATTGCGGAAATGAGAGAGAAATGATCTTTAAGAGGTTGAAAGATGTGATTTGGTGTGAGAAGCCGTAAGTACACTCACTCAAGAGAATTTCCTCATTTCTGTTCATGATAATTTACTTTATCTAGTCTATTTCTTTCTCGACTTACAAAATGTCTCTTGTCACTTCAGAAACTGTTTCTCATCGATATTCAAATATTATGAGTAATTCACGAATGCTTATTTATATTCTTTTCTTTTCAGGAAAACATTCCAATATCAAAAAGTAATCGGTTTCCCACAGTAAATATATTGGAATAAAAGTTTTCATTAACTCTAAACCTGAATTATATCAAAATTTCGTGTTTTGGATTTTTTCCATTTCTTCATTTTTTAATTTTAATTTTTTCAATCAATTATAGCAAAATTTTTATATTCATATCTTCATTGAAAGGATTTTTCTAGAGTACTTCAATGATTGAAAGTCAGAAATTCTAGGAGAAATTTTCTTTAAAGAATTTGAATTTCTTTTAGGTGTGCTAGAATTCGTTGCAAATGAGCAGAATAAATGTTTCGTTTCAATCCGGAGTCTTCAAGCAGGAAATTGCTCTACGCAATCAAAAAGTTTCACCAAAAGAACTTCATGAATTGGCAAAAAAATTCATCCAAAAAATTGTCAGTTTTTTACTTTGACAGATCTAAAGAGTTTTCAACTAAATGATATTAATCAATCGATTCGATAATTTGAGCATACTTAGTTTTAAATTATGTACTAAAAGCTACAATATTGATATTCACAAAAATATTAATCATTTAAAATCTTTTACTATGTTTAACAAAGCAACTTCCTGATTAGTTATTATTAACAAATCTGACTTTAATTGGCTGCAGAAATATGCTGAAATATCAAATTACAGTGGATTATTTCGTCAATTTCAAGATTTCAAAAATCTGACTACACATATATGAAGAATATATTTTACACTTTTTTAAAATTGATACTTGTTAACAAGAAATCAAAGGAATCAGATGCATCTATTATGTATTCAGTTACTTTTAAAAATTGATTTTATTTCACCAATCTACTCAATAGTTAAAAATTTTTATTTCCATCACATTTTTTTTTATTTCCTTTTTTAATTTTAGTATTCAAAATATGGTTTTGATGTTGCATTACCTGATAATTTGTTGCTGTATCGCCATGATATCAATTCTGCCAACATTCTACAGCTAATCACTACAAGTATTGATATCACCGAAGGAATACTGATTGAAGTTGTAATCAGTTGTAAGTTCCATAAAATTGATGTTGGAAATTGAAAATATGAAATCAGTTTTCGAACTTTTGTCTACAATTTAATTTACCTGATTTTAAAGCACTGAAACCATTATTTCTTTTTATAGATTTTATTGCAGTCTATATAGAGAAATTGAATTAGTATTATTCACTTCAAGTATTATTCAGTATTATTCATTTGAACGTTACTGAAGTAATTGTGAATTCCTTAGTAAACTTTGAAGTGAACTTTAAAATTCCTCAGTGTGTTGATCAGCAGAAAGGTGAAAATTATACAGAGCTAATAGCAACCACTTTTTGTATGATTAATCACGTAAGCAAAGTTTATCACTTCCTTTTTATTTTTATTGTTTATCGTATTATTTGAAAAAGTACAGAACGAACACATTCTCTGCTCACTAATTTTCATTGTTTTGTTACTTTATCAGTTAAGCAAAAGAAAGAATAAGTGGTAAGCCAGTGAAATGTGTCGACGATTTTCTCTGACCGTAGCCTCTTTTCAAGGTTGAGGACTTCTCTTCTTTTTGCGTGAAATTAAGTTGCTGGCTCTCTGTATCAGGTAGATGTGATAACCATTACGCTTGGTAGTACCTCAAACTTGTTTAATTCTATCTTTATTACGATACAATAACAACATTAAAACATTAACAATTCAACAGTATTGTGGACAGTTTCAGATATCAATAAGGTAAAGGAAAGAGAAGCCCAGTTGTACTCTTTAGTTGAACAACGCACTCCTTGAAGCAAAGTCAGAGCATTACTTCTGGTGCCTAGGAACTTCTTTATTCTGGTGGAGGAGGGGTTATGTAGTTCACATATTACGACAAAGATCTGTACAGGTATAAAAGCTGTTTTTATAACTCACGGACAAAGCGTACAATTACAGTGTTAGATCAGATTAAAGGATTTCATTACTTTTCGTTTTCTTCACAATTCCAGCGACAAAGCTTATAAAGGAGAAGCTTACAATGTTCAGTTCAGAACAAAGGATTTCAAATTTCTTCCGCTTCCCTCGCGATTTCAGCGACAAAATGAAATTTCCTCAATGTGAATCATTTCAATTCCTGTATAATAGCCTGGTAAATGTTGCAGAACAAGTGATCCAATTAAGAGTGGAATAAACAAAAATTACCGAAAAAAGATCAATCTCAATGAGAAAGAGAGGGAGAGAGAGGAATATTTGACAACAATAAAATTAAGAGGCTTTTCATCACTGGCATTGGACAGTAATCTGCTTATTTGTGACTTCTTTATCTTCATAATTTTCTCCTAACATTATTTAAATGGAAATAACAATAACAGATGTTGCTTTCAGACGTTTGGGTGCTACTTCTTGGGGATATCGGTAGCCTAACTGATAACTGATAAGTCAGAACTTTTAGCTGTTAATATTAAATTCAAATTTTGGCAATGCTAAGATGAAGCACTTTTTCTGGTTTTTACATATACTACTAAAGATTAGATCAAATATACGTGTCTAAAGGCTTATAAAATTTCCATTAGCGCTTCATCTTTTCTTCGCCGAAAATTTTCCAACTTTTAAAATAATCGCTTGTAAATTTTATTCGAATAATCTTAAATCATTCCATCCATTTATCAAAAACAAAAAATATTTTCTTAAGAAAGCTTAAATATATTAGTTTATCATTTATCATCTGAGAACTGATTGATATGTCTTGTTATTAGAACAATCATAATTTGCAATATATTTGATAATACTGTTTTTATGATTTAAAGCTGATAAATATAAATTAATAATTATATTGTTTATTATATCTTTTCTTACTATAATTAATAATTAATTCCTGCACCATTATCAGTATAATTAATAATTATTTTCTATAATTAACTTCACCTAATTAATATAATTCTTACTATAATTAATTCCCATTTTCAGCTCATGCATTTCATCATGGCTTATTGCATCGACATACACTGTATGTACATAGCTATAAATCGCCAACATTCTGCGATTTTTGCGGTGAAATGCTATTTGGGCTAGTGAAGCAAGGCCTGAAATGTCAAGGTTTTCATGTCTCTCATTAATGTAACTTCACTAACAAGCAATGTTGTGGACTTTTAGGAATAGTAATGAAGGAATTTATTCCTTCTGAAGTTTAATAAGTTATCAGAAAATAACTTGGGCAACTAATAGAAATATCAAAGTCTGATGATGGTAAAATCGAGCTGCGAACAGCAAGTTGCACGATATGTACTTTCTTCTTTGGGCAGTTGGTATAGACAGTTGATAGTACTCGAAGAATAGATATGTAAACAAAGGATCATGTAATCATTTGATAGATAGAAATTATTGCGACAAAAATCGCCTAATCGTAGTAAATAAACCCAACAGTTAATTAGCGATCATTCAATCCGATGAAGATGAAGCTGACGATGGGAAGAGATATTTTTTGTTAATCATTTACGGCGAATTGAGATACTAAACAAAACATATTTTATCATTTCATTGAGAATATTTGATAAAGGGATTTTATATAAGATAGATTTCAAAATACAAAAATGCTTTCACTTTACATTACGATTCAAGTGATTGATCGATTATGACAATCATTAATTGATAATATCAGATTGTAAATTGAACTATCATAAACGTTGTGTCTCGAAAATTCCGTATAACTGCGACGGGTGCAAACAGCAATTACCGCCGCTATATTTTTTGTCACTGGAAGATTCTACTGCTAAGGTTATTTGCTTCAAAGTAATCTTATTGATAATATATTTTTTTAATTTGTAATCGGCTAAAAGAATTGTTAATGAACTTAAATATACTCGTTTGCATCTTTTTTTGAAATACTGTAAGATGAACTAATCCAAATTGATTATTGTTATTTAGACAAGTTTGCGTTCTGTCTCATCCTCATGCGAGAATTTCAATAATAGTTCAGTAAGGCAAAAGGTAAGTTTTGAATGTAAGTTGATTAATATAACATATGAATTATAATTCTTACTATATCTTACTGAATCAAGGTGAGTGGTTAGAATTCAATGAAATAATGGTTTGTTAACGAATAAATTTACTATTCAGGTGGCAGCTAATATGTCAATAAAAACCACTAATGATAACTATTGTTGTTGTCGACCTGCTTCTTCAGTTAATCAAAACGTTCGTTTCAGTTATTATTTCATTTAATTCACTTTTTGCTAATCTTAATGTGTTTCATCCGCTCCTCATACTTTTCTCATCAGTTGCCTTATTTGTCATTTGAGACAAGTCAAACTAGTGCCCGATAGCTGAAAGTTTTTCTGCAATATTCTCTTTTTTAGTTTTATTTGACCTTTGACCCTTCCGTGCTTAGTGAAATATCTTGTCAAGTTTTGCGAAGGCCTTTAAGTTATAATATTCCTATATTTCATTTGATAAATACCCTGTTTATTTGTTACTTCTGCATTGAATATTTTAGTACTCGAAAATTTCGAAATCTTCAAATATGCATAAGAAAATTAAACAAAGCAATGTTTTAGAGTTATTTACAAATTTCTTTGCAAGAACGCAATGGTAGCTGGAGCGGTCGATCACCGTGGATGAAAATGACCGAAGCTGAATGGACCAAGGTTCGCTTGACCTTTCTCATAATTATCACTGATAACTGTTAGGTGTATTTCAAATCAAGAATCATTTTTTGTAAACATTTCAGATACCACATACATTTCAAGTACATTCATATAAGCGACCAACAATATGTCACTATTGCAAGAAAGTATTAAAAGGCTTTTTACGACAAGGACTGCAATGTCTTGGTTTGTTGAATTTAATTTAAAAAAGTTCAACTTTAGCTTTAACTAATAGTCGGTTTTGAAACTGAAATTATATTATAGTTGTAATTGAATTGTTTAGTAGCTTTTTTATTTCTCAATATTTCATTTCAGATTGCAAGTATAATTGTCATAGAAAATGTGTTGAAATGGTCAGGAACAATTGTCGTGGGAGTACTATAATACCGAAAATGCAACAACTTGAAATACATGATTCAGGAGGTTAGGAAATTTTAATGCTGAAAAAATGAATAATTTTAAGGAATATTTATATAATTTAAGGAATATGATATCTTCCTCAAATAAATAAGAAACTATAGTCGATTAAGTAAATTAAGAGGAAAAAACTTCTTAAATTATAATGTTTAAAAAGAAATCTTAGATATTTCAGAATATATGAAATTTAGCTTTGGTGGTAGCATGAAGAATTTACAGATGTTCAGCGTTCCATGTGATTCAGATGATGACGATGATGGTAATATAGCTTTAACAATTCAAAATTATTTTAAAACTTGAAAGTTTAGGTTCAAATATTATTTGTAACTTTACATTTGTTCAAAGAAATGCAGCTTTGGCTACTTTTCTTTATTCCGTCATATCAAATTTTTTGTCGATTTTCAACTGGACAATTTAAAAAATGAGGGATAAAGTTATTTTAAGGCTCAAAACTTCGCTTATACTTTCAGTTGAAAATTTTTAGATGTGAAAGTGTAAAATTTTAAATGATCCGATTGTAGATAAAAGCTTTCCAGAAGCACCCAAAAATCTTGATAATTCCACAGCAACGACATATTCGCATCATGGCAGGGCTCAAACAACTCCAAGTTCAGCTGATATCAAAAGTAATGATCAGAACGTATCGTGCAGCGATGATATTCTCACCGATTCACAGGTTTATACTGATTTTGCACCGTGATATCGAGGCTGGAAACATTCTAAATTTTCATAAAATTACACCGGGAATTATGTATTTTTTGAACGATCATTCATCGGACACTCTTCCATATTTCTATAATTAAATTATTAAATTTAAATGTTTTTCTGCTGGATCATTTCATCATCCATCCTTATAGAGAGAAAGAGAGAGACTTCCTTCTGCTCATTCCTTCTCTTAGCTTGTGAAATAAAGCGATGATTCATCCATTATCATCAGTGATTCATTCCAAGCTTTTGAAAAGATTTCTTGTTTCAGTAGTTAGAAAAGTATGCAAGCGGCCAATAACTATAACTTGAAGTAAATTAACTAATATTGAACTTTGGAATAGCACGTGAGCCTTCCTCATCTACATGTACCCTTAAATACACGAGGCTTGTATTTTTTGACTAAGCTGGCAGTGTAATTGTGCTTTCGGTCATGTTTAAAGTTAAAATACTACAAAATGAAATTTGAATTCAGGTATTTTAATTAAATCTTTCCAATTTTATGCTATTGTCATATAAAAGAAGCAGAATGTTTTGTGTTTTAGAACATTCTGCTGATGCGAATTGTCATGTCCAAGAAGCAAACGAAGTCTTATAAGGCCAAAGTGTTGGAGGAAGGCTGGATAATACATTATACTAATCGTCAATGCACGGTCCTCTTCCTTTTATTCTACCTGAACTATTTAAAAAATGTGAAAGGTATTTGTGAAATTCATTAAGACTAATTGATTGACGAAATTTACTTTTAAGGCAGTTTGAAGTAATTGATGAATTTCTTCGATCTTATTTATTTGCTGAATTATATCATTTCTCTTATAGCGTAAGAAACATTACTGGCGCTTAGACACAAAAGCTATCATTCTTTACAAGGATGATTCATCAACGAGATTCTATAAAGTTAACAGTTTAAATTTTATTTTCAATTTCATTTTATTCTTTTAATTTAATAGAATCGAAAGAAAAACTCGGCATGATTAAAATTTGATACTTTATAATAAATTTCGATTTTCAAATTGCATAACTTATTAAACGTGTTTCCTTCAATACATTCCGAAGATCTTTAACAAATTATAGGAAATTCCGTTAAGTGAAATATTAGATGTGAAGTACACATCGAACAACGATGTTGAAAATACGACGCATTTCTTGGAGGTTCGAACCCGAACATCCACCTACTATATGAGTTAGTTAATTCTTTAATAATACAGATTTGGTAGTTAAGAACAACATGTCCAAAAAAACTTTTCAAAAGTTCAGTCTTTAGGGAAGTCAAGCTAGTTTTTCCTTGAATAACAAGCGAATTGCTATAAAGTAACGATATTTCATTTATTTGATTTTCTTTTTGACAAGTTTTCTTCATTTTAATGAACGCATTCAGTTTTCCTTGTTCTGTAGCTAATAAATAAATGTTTATTTAATTTCGAAGAAGATTTTTCTATCAAGACGGAAGTTAAATTTTGGAAATTCCACAACTTTACCGTATCGTTGTTCAACAATTTTTTCTTTTTATCTTTTCCCATTTTATGCATTTTTGTTAAAAGCGAAAGAAATGTCAAATGATGACAAACATCATTTTTAAAATATCACATGATTTATTTCCATTTATTTCAGAGAGTTTTGAAATAAAAGATAAGTGATGAGATAATATGATGTGGCTTGAAGTTTACTTCAAGCCATAAATCCATTTAACAACGGCTATTGATAGTTTTGTCAATAATATGTATTGTTTTTCCTTCGTTTTCACACCGTTCAGTAACTTTCCTAAGTGTTATAGCTCTATTCAAATGAGATGTTTTTTAATTTTGAATTATACTTTAGCCGTTTCAATAACTCTCTTCACTTTGGATAGGTATTTTTAGCATAATTTCCTGTACTTTGCTGATATATTCGTATTTTCTTAGTTTGGCACCAAATAATCTGATCTTTTATCCCAAGAATTTGCTGTTCTTTCAAGAAATTGAATTGTTCAATCATTATTTGTTCTCCATTTCTCTTATCTCCTATCCATCTTTCATTTTTTTCATTTATGCAGTTAAATTAAGTAAATTTTATTCTACCGGCCAGCTCTCAATGATTTTTGTGGTACCTGATAGGTATGTTCTCAAGAAGAAACCCTTATGTAATAACAATAACTTCTACTCTTAAATTATCATAATAAGGCTTTTTTCTATCATTTATTTATCTCAAAATTAGTTTTCGTTCTCTCTGGAATAATTGTTTCCGTAGAAAAGAAGTTCAAAATTCACATATGTAATTTTTCCAGCAGATTTTGCATGAATAAGTGCATTGCCAAGCACTAATTCTGAAATTGCGAATTCATTCTTGTTCTAATCTGTTTCCAGTTTTCTTCTATTTATTCATAACAAAGTGGGAACTGTACCTTTACTATGCTTGGAAGGTCGGAATTGAGTATTATGTGTCAAAATTGATGACATTACAATTTGGAATATATTAATCACACTAATTCGTGATCTGTAATTCGTTTTATTCTTATCATTTTTATACCGAAATCATGATATCAATCTAAATCTTCTCCACAAAAGTGTATGACTCGTTTTATTAATCTTTCAATTTTATTTAGTTGTGCTTTGAAAAGATTCTGATTAACTTTTTTCCTTAATCATATTCGACAAAGTAAATTCAACTCTCAATAGAATAATTGCAATTGACATATGCTACTATCATTTCTTTAATTAGCAAAATCTATTCCTATTGAACAAAGTTATCTTCGAAAGGCCATCATTCCTAGCAAGCTATGAAGGAACTCTACAAATCATAGTTTTTCAAAGCTATCCTTAGCATAATATCGTCGGTGAAATCAGCAAATCAATCTCACAGGATCACCTTTTCAATTTATAATTAATTCCTTTCGATTCTTCATGCTTGATCATTATAATATTTAATATTAGTTCAGGCAATAAAAAGAGGAAATTTTCTCAGTAGCTCCACAAAAAAAGGTAAAAGTAGATTTGAACTGAAATTCATAACAGCAGTTATTAGTTTAGCTTTTTAAAAATTTGTGTACATTTGGAAGAAATTTTAATTTGAATTAAACTAGATGCTGTTGGAAATCGATGACAATTCATCCATTTGCTTATCATGAATCTTTCGTAGATAAATTTTGCAACGAATTAATTTCTCCTTACTGTCTGTTATATAAATCTGGCAGATTATTGGTCGATGGCCAAAAAATGTTTCAGAGAGTAAAATCAATGTAGAAGATTCGAGATTATATTATAATGTTTTTTTTTTGCGATAATAAATATCTTTGGAAGAGTAACAAATAAAAACTATGATATAGTTATTTTAGTGAAAAATGATAAAGGAATAAAAAATGATAGTTTCCTTTTTTCTTTTTCCAGAAAGAATCTATTTAGTTGAATTTGAATACATTTAGAATTGATTGATGATGTGAGTGGAATGGTATACCATCAACTTCATTATCAGCCGTTATCACTTTATACTTCTACATATCTTCTGTTCTGTTTGACTTTGTTTTTCTGCTAATTTTATCTCATTTATATTTCAATAAATTCCTTTTTTTTTGAGAATTCTTAATGATCGGCATTCTGGATTTAAGAATGCTTTGGACTCAAAGATTTGAGAACTTTTTCCAGAATTACTAAGTTACTATCGTTCATTCAATTTAATTGTCTATAATTTCGAACCAATTAATAGGGAAAGATAAATAAATTTGAATTCGAAGTCCCTTCAATTTATTAATATCCTATCAGTTAAGGTTTATCCTACTTCATTTCCCTTTTTTATCTCTTTCTATTTTATGGAATTCTTGAACTTTTTGCAAGTAATGTTTCTTTTCATTCATTAACAAATTTTAAAATTTAACTAAAAATTATAATTCAAGGTTATTTCAAAAGGTTATTTGTGAGCAAAGTAAAGGGAAGCGGTTCCCAGTTGCTATTATTTCCGGTCCGATAATGAGGACTACGGAATGTAATTTAAAATGACCGGATATTACCGGCGATTTGTATAAGGCAGTGTCATCTAGTTATATATATTTTTTTAACTATTTTATATTTAGGGAAGCTTTCAACCCTTTTTATTTGCAAGCCAAAAAAGCAGAATGGAGAATAATTACAATGACATTGCAATGAAGACAATATTTCTAATTTTCTTCCAAAAAATTCTTTCAATGCAATTCTATTGATTAGAAATCCTGCCTCCATCCTGAAATTAAAAATTTTGCTAGAAATATTTTGTTTCAAAAAATATAGGACGGTAGAAAGAGCGAGACAATTTGAAATAAAATTATCTCTCGCTTCATCAAGTCTTACATTTTCAGTTATCAAAGGATGCGTAATTTTATCTTATTTTTTAGAAAATAGCAATTTATTTTACTTAAAAAAACATTGTGTCTTTACTTATTTAACTTGTCTGTTTTTTATTTTGAGTTTTTAATTTCCATGACTTGTTAATGTATTACTTTTTCTTTTAGTTAAAATTAAAGTGGAATTAATTTTATTTCTAATTTTCATCCGATTACAACCATAAACGACCATAAATGTCCGCTATCACTACTGATGGCAAAAACACTATATAGTGTTTTTCTGCAGCATCTCTGATCGTTGCTTTTCAAAATAAAATCTTTTCCAAAAGCCGTGCAGATTTTCGTTTCGAATTAAAAAATTTAGTTTTTGCAGTTTTAGAAAGATATTTGCTTGTTAACGATAACAATGAAATTGTTACGAGAATATTTGAATTTCCTATTAAATTGGATTTTATCTCACTAATATTTAGGTTTTGTTTTTCAGAAAGTTTAGTTTGAAAATTTCTTTTCATGTTTAATTGTTAGATATATTAATGTAAAGATTTAACGATGGAATCACCAATCTTCAGGCTCTCATTTTCGTCTTGCTCCTTCGCCTTTTCAAGTTACTTTTTCGTGAAATAGAGAGCAGTGCTATTGCTTCTCTGTAGTTTTTGCGGCTTCTTGGTCCAAATAAAGTGATCGATGTTCATGCCTGAAAAATTTGATTTTTTTTGGAAATTTTATCGATGAAGGATAACCCAAAGATAATGTGTTAAAGAAAATATTTTTATACTTTTAATTATTTTATTTCTTTATCATTTTTTGTTTATCTTATAAACTTATCTGTCTCGTTAAATAAAGAGCTTTACCATGTTATATTTTTCATATTCTCCATCAATAGTATCGCATTTCTTTGCAGTTTACCAAAATTTCAGCTGTGTTATAAGATATAAATTATAAAAAATCGATCAATATTTGAAATTTACTATCGTTACGGTGTAAATGTCGTTATGATGTCATGATGCAGTAAACTACTGTTCCATGTTAATCCATTTTACTATTGTTACGATATGTGACAAGGCGGAAAAGTCCGCACAAGAAGAAAGCACATCAAGTTTCACAACTACTGTTATAATTACTGATACTATAGCTGTGAGATATCAGTAGTATCAATCTCAGCATTAAATAGTGATCGTCAGTCGAGTCCATGGTCCAGTTCCATGCGATGTCTCGGTAGTTCACCTAAAATGTTACCAGATAAAATTTGTGGATAATGCAAGCAAACGGCGCTGGTTGCTACAATATAATCACATCGGTAGTGTCACTTGTAACTATTTGCGCTTCGACATTCAAATAATTCAGCTATTTTACAAATTCTTTTAATTGATTTTCATATTACTTTTGTTTTGGTAAAGAAAGAACACATCACTATTACTTTTTCCTTCCAATATTTTTAGATAATTTAAAAGCCAAGTCTAAAATTCGATTTCAATTCTGAAATATAGCTTTTTGTGAGGATAAAATATATTCTGTGGAGAAGATGCACATAGTTCCATTTTTTTTATTCAATTTAAAATTTAAACGAAAGGTTTTGGATTAATTTATCAAAAATGTACACATTCACTGACCAATTGGTTGTTTTCTATTTCCTTACTAGTAAATAAGTCTTCTAAGTTGGCGATCCAACGACGGTCACTCCTTCTGAGGGTGCCGATGTGCTGACCGCTTGGGCCGTAGCTATTAGACAAGCTTTGATGCCGATTACACCACAAACAAGTGCGCTTGATGTGCCAGAGCCTATCAAAGTGGACACTGGTCAACAAGAACAATCACAAAATTTACAACGATTCAACAGCTCCACTGAAGGCAGTTCTTTAGAACTAACTATATGAAAACATTATTTTGTTTCCATCTCTCCCACATTGTTATTTTTATTGTCGTGGCAGGCACTCGAAATATGTCTAAATTTCCCGCTCCTTGGTACCATTGTACCTATGACCATTCATAAAAGGCGGTTAAATTAAATACATTATTCAAATTATATCATCTTGATAGCGATTGTATAAGATCGAGAGTGATAATGGCTGTATATTCCAACTTCATCATTCCTACATTTCAGATAAAATGAGTCAATTAGGCATACAGTTACGGGATGAAGAAGATTTTTCACAGCGTTATCAAATTTTTATCGATGAAATCCTTGGTTCAGGGCAATTTGGGACCGTATATGGAGGTCTGTTTTAAGATTTTCAAAATTTTGTCTGAATTTAACACTATCCATTACATATATAAAATTTAATTTTACGTTTTATGAAGCTTAAACTTTTGAGACTATGTTAAAATTGAAGTGTTTTGTAGTAAAGAATTGAGGAAAATAAACTAAGCGGAATGTTTGAAGATTTACTTATTCAAATAGTAGAAATGCTCTAGCCATACCATCGATTTAAAGTGCAATTTTCAAACCCAAAGTCGCACAAACTCGGACTCTTTAAATTGAAAGTAATAAAACCTGTAAAGTTTTGATAGCGTATTATTGTGTTGATATGATTATTGAGATTTATTGTATCTTTGAAATATATACACAGAATTGAAATTTGTAAATGAAATGTTGTAAGATTATGAGATACAAAATCGATTGTAACAATCTTGTCGAAAGGATAATTGAAGAAATTTTGAAAATTCAAACTGTTGAGCAAGTTTTAATGTGACTATTCGAAAAGTTTTTTTTTTTACTTTCCACGGAGTTATCTCGGAAAATAGTTTATTTATTTTATTCACTGTCCTAATTTTTGAATTATATTTAGGAGTTCACCGAAAAACTGGCAGACATGTTGCTGTAAAATTGATTAATAAGATGAAATTTCCAAACAATAAAGAAGCAGCTCTTCGGACTGAAGTTGACATATTGAGCGTAATATTTTTTCCCATTGAAATCTCTTTTATGCTTATAGAATCTAAAGTTTCAATCTTAGCTACATTTTATGTATTTACTTTATATTTATATGACTAATTCTATCTATTTTCAAGTTACAGAAAGTTGAACATCCGGGTGTGGTGGCATTCCAGGAAATGCTGGAAACAACAGATCGAATATTCGTTGTAATGGAAAAACTTAGGGGTGATATGTTGGAAATGATTTTATGCAGCGAAAGAGGAAGGTTATCCGAACGAGTAACACAATTTCTTGTTTATCAGGTAAAAGTGTTTCTCTCAATTGCTTATTAGCGCAAATAATTATATAAAAGATATAATTTGACATTCTGTCAATTACTTACTGGAAAATTCAAGTTTCTAGCAAACTCGATCAAAAATAATTAAATATTCAGATAATGTTTTCTCAAAAAAAATTAAACATCACTATTATAAATTATCTTTAGTTGCGGTTTATCATTTTTTTATTGAAATTGAAAAAATTGAAAATGTCATTTTGGTGAATTAAATTGAACATCCTTTGCAGATACTTATTGCACTACGTTATCTTCACAGTATGAATATTGTGCATTGTGATCTGAAACCTGAAAATATTTTGTTAGTTTCAAATTCAGATTTCCCTCAGGTAACTTTTTCTGTTTTTAATGACAATATTGTGGTTTATCATTTATATAATTTTGATTTTTTTTTAAATGAAGTTTTAATATTTTTTATTTCTAAAAAATCAAGTCTTCTGTTTTTCTGAATCTCTTTTGTTTCTTCAAAATATTTGGCTAAACAAAAATCAAAATAATGCTTAGTGCGAAATACTAAATTTATGTTTCAAAATCTTTCTTTAATCACACGAATTCTAGATAAAACTCTGCGACTTTGGTTTTGCTCGGATTATTGGTGAACGAGGATTTCGACGATCTGTCGTTGGTACACCTGCTTACCTTGGTCAGTTCCTTCTTTCATGTGATAATTTTATTATCATATACCAAAAATATGGATTGAAATGATGCTGTGAGCATTTATTGAAGAAAGAATTTATAAATTAGGATAAAATTCACTAACGCATCGTTTTATTTATCATTCTTGTCATTTTTGAAAATTCTCCATTCTATCGCAAATTTCAAGTCAATACATCTCATGAATACTATTACTGATTTCCTTCTTGATATTTTCGATCCACCTATTAACATTATGCAATATAGACAAGTCAGAATACAGAATAGTATTTTACCACTTCTTGCCTTCATCGATGATATTCGGTGATTAAACGTTGATTTTGAAGCTCCAGAAGTGCTGTGTAATAAAGGCTTTAACCGTTCATTGGATATGTGGTCCGTTGGTGTTATCGTATACGTTAGGTGAGCTTTACATTCCGAAATTTTTATTTTTTCAAAAGCAAAAGTTGCTAGTACTTCTTTGATTACCAAATAATTTGCTAAAAAAAATGATTATTCTTGAAAACAGTAGTGGTACTATACTAGAATCACAATGTCTTTATCCACATTTTATTCATCTTTTTAAACATGATGATAATTAGATAGATGCTGTTATGCCGTTATCATTTTGAAAATCATTGTCATTTTTTACTATATTCTATCTCATTATAATACTTCAAATGTTTTTAGTTTATCTGGTACATTCCCATTTAACGAGGATGAAGACATCAGTGATCAAATCCAGAATGCCGATTTCATGTATCCGATAAATCCCTGGTGTGAAATTACAACTGTGGCAATTGACTTTGTTAAAAATTTACTGCAAGTTAAAATGAGCAAACGATTAACGGTTTTAAAAGCACTAAGTCATAATTGGCTACAGGTAATCTCATTGGTAACATTGAATAAGCAATGTGCTTATTTGCATTTTTTACTTTACCTCGTGCGCATTCATTCTCGAAATACGTGAAATTTTTGAAGAATGATACGTTTCAACAAAACTCTACATTCTTAACATGCATTTTTCGGAAAAGCGTAAAATCTTACTTTTTCTCTAAAAATTTTCGTCAACTGTTTATTACATATTATATATGACGGCTTTTCAGAATTATCAACTTTGGTCAGATTTGCGATCATTGGAAGAAGAAATTGGTGGACGATTCTTGACGCATGAATCAGATGATGCTCGATGGACCAATCGCGAGAGTGAACTTGGCTTAAAACTTGCTCATTCGTAGAAAATTTCTGATTATTTTATTGGAAGTTCGAACGATTTCCTCACCAAAAATGAAATTGATTGTTTTCGAAGTAAATATCAAACTATTTATTCACCGTCAAATTGCTTTCTTAAGTATTTTCGTACTTTCATTTTTCTTCATAATCTATATTCGCAAGTTTCCATAACAGTAGAAATGCAACGATGTCATAGGTAATTCAAATTAGTGACATAATATATGCAAAAATTTCTGCATTTCGATTAACATTCTTTTGAGGACATTTGATACACATTCCTCTTTCAGTTCTATTTTAATTTCTTTCTAATCGTATAGCACTGGAATTCTAAAAGGACCACTAAAAATTATTATGACAATTCGGACAGCTGCTAAACAATCAGAATGCCAATAACCTAATTATCCAAAAAGTTGCTCTACATGAGTGTATTGCAATTGGCGAAATTCTATTGTTATTAAAATCCTCATCTTTTGAGGTAGATTTTTTCCATAAATTGTGGATAAAACTTTTTCTTTTATGGGATAAAGACTTAATATAGCCTCACCATTAAGCATTGATAACGAAACGAGTAAAGAACATTTGATTTTTGCCGGAACGAATGTTATACAAATTTTTGCTGACTTGCTTGTAAGGTTTAAACTAAAACCTGGTTTCAAGATGTTTCACTAATTATATCTTTAAAACGACGTTTAAAGGATCAGGTAACGTAAGCAGAAAGAGAAAAGGAAAAGAAATGGAGGAAGTTTAAGTTTTTGAAAATAACGTTTTCTCACAATCAATTTTAACATTATCATTACAAAAAAAGCTCTAATTTCAAAACTGATTTTGATTCATTCGAACGTACATTATTCCCACAGTTTCTCACTCTGTGCATATAATGTCTTATGAAAGATGAATACAGAAATTTTTTAGAACAGAGAATACAACGGAGCTAAATATAGTATAGTTCCGTAGAAAACTGAGTTTACAAAGAAATCGCCTTCATTTATCTTGAATTAGCTTAAGAGGTAGAAACGAATATCATTCTAAACTACCCGGTATTTTAAAAAAGTGACTCATTTATAAAAAAAGAGCACATAATAGCTATCAAAAAGTTGCTGGTAATCTCGATATTTGATTTCGATATTAATTCTAATAAATCCCCAATCCAACATTCTTGACTTTCTCCACAGATACCATTTACTCATCTACTGTGCATGACCTCAGTGGTACAAGCTATCTGAATCCAATCGCTTGCTTCTCCACCAAATTTTTGAAAATGCCATCTTCGATAAGCATTAATTCATCAAATGTTCCAATTTCCTCCACTCTGCCGTTATTAATAACCACAATTTGATCAGCAAACTTGATCGTAGAAAGTCTACAAAATAACAGAGGTTGTTGCTGGACTTTAAATTTTTGGAAAATGCAAAAGAATACTTACCGATGGGCGATAATAAGAACGGTTTTCTTATTGCTCTTTATCAACCTTAGGATAGCTTTTCGTACTAAATCTTCACTTGTAGCGTCCAAAGCACTTGTTGCTTCATCCATTATAAGCATTATTGGATCCTCAATATTATGAAGGTTCTTAACTTAGACAGTGAAACAACGCACAAAACCGATATCTATGTTATATGTCTGCAGTGAACTCGTCATTTTACTGATGGGATATTTGAAATTTTGGATTAATAAAATATTTCAAAATTTAAATAACAAAATATTTCAAAGTTTAAATAATTAAATATTTCACGTCCCTTTCCTTCTTAGCTCATCCCTATATTCAAAACTTAGATCTCAAGACAAACATTGATGAGCGCTCGAGCTATTGCAATTCTTTGACGTTGACCACCACTAAGCATTGAAGTTCCATGCTCACCCACGACAGTTTCAAATCCCTCAGGAAGATTTTTGATAAAATTTAAAGCATTTGCTAGACTTGATGCTTCTTCCAGCTAAAATTTCGAAATTCCGTTATTTTCCGAGGAAAACAAACAAAATGAAATAACAAGAAAGAACCTAACCTGAACGTCCATTATTAACTCCGGATGTCTTGAACCGTAAATAATATTATTTCTTATTGTTGTCGAAAACAGAATTGGTTCCTGAAACAATTGGTATTTTAGAAAAAAGAGAAAAAATATTTAATAATACTTCACCAGAAAATTCCAACTTTTATATACAATTAGCCATATTATTGCGCCGAAAGAAACCTGTGCCACAGTGCCGATCTGCTGTCGCCAGAAAGATGGATCTATTGACTTTAAATCAACATTATCGACCAGAATATGTCCGGAATTAGAATCGAACAACCTGAAAATCGACTTCAATCTTATGAATTTAACTCATGAATCTTCATTCATTTTGCAGTTGATCATCATTATCATTATCATGAATAATAGTTAATATAATGCAGTCAAACCTCAGTATAAGATTAGCAATTGTGCTTTTTCCAGAACCAGAAGGTCCAACTATTGCAGTAGTTTTGCCTGCTGGTATGTGAAAAGAGACATCCGTAAACAAGAGTGATCGATTAGGATAACCAAAACTCACATTTTTGAAAGTTATACCATCAATGATGCTTTTTTTCAATAGACCACCTGGAAACATGTGATCTTCAGGTGACACTGATCATCATTAAAAAGATTAATTGTTGTTAATAATAAATCTAACCGATTATCTATTGTGATACCGAAATTACCCACCTCTTACTGGCACTTCAGGAATTCGATTACGAAGTTCAAATAATCTCGCGCTAGCACCTAAGCCTTTCATAAGTTCTGTATAAAAGTTGACCATTCCAGGAAGACTAAGAGCACATAAACTCGCATACCAAATAAATGCGAGAAGATCACCTGAAATTTATTCCTTACTCTTTAGTTTTTTATAAACAATTAAATTTAAGAAAAATGTCACTCAGCTATCTCTCATATTCTGTTATACAGGAACAAAATAATGTAAGTATACTAACCGTATGTCAATGTTCCGATATTTATTAGCTGCCCACCGTAAGATACAATTGTATAAAGAGAAGCAAGTATCGCAATTTCATGCTGAAATGAACTGAATTTCATATATGGAATTTTAATTCTTAATTAACTTACAATAGGTTCAGGCTCTAAAATGAGTTAACGAAAATTTTTAAATTTCATGTAACCCATACCAGGGCTATCATACAACCTGCTGCACGGCCTTCACGACGAGAAACAACCCATAGCTGATGAATTCTTTCTTTGTAAGTTTCACACTCCTTCAACTCGGAAACCAAAGTCCGCACGGTTACGATATTTGAAAATTTTTCTGTAGCAACCTCAAACAATGTATAAATATATTTTTAATTTCCATCGAATCTTTTCCTCTAAAGTGATAAATTGCTAAATTAGAAGGAAGAAATAAATGAAAATCAGTTACAAATAACACAAATAAAGGTTTCCAACTTAATATATATTCATCTGAAATCTACTGCTAGAACAGGCACTTAAAAAAAGTAGAAATGCAGGAAATAAAAATCTCATAATACTTCATTGGACGCAGCAACTACTTCTTGCATTTGTAGCGTATATTTCCTTTGCAAGTTACCGAAACAATACCCTGAGGTTATAACTGCCGCTGTAAGACATGTAACCACCTCAGATAACTCCGGTGATGTATACACCTATCCTGGTAAATGCATTCAAAGCAAATCAAACAACAATAAAAGGTAAAGAAGTAATAAACTCATAAGTCTTAAAAACATATTAATGCTTCGAAAAAAATTTAATACGGATCTCTCGATAAATTTATTCAATGTTAGTTTTTTATTGACCGGTTCTATAATCGAAAATATAAAGTAGAAAAAAACCTCGCAAGAGACTGAATGAACATTGTAATCAAAAAATATTCCATTCTACTGAAAGATAATTCAAGAGCTCTTAAACAAATACTGTTGATTATGATGATGGATGAAACATACCATGATGGCAGCGGAACCGAAGAAAGACATAAAGGCGCGAGCTCCAACAGTTAAATTTGATGAAACAGAGTGGCCCACAATTAGCGCATCCGTTGAAAGGCGACTTACGATCTCGCCGACTTTATTCCTGCTAAAGAAGTTCATATCCTGATGAATAACTGATTTGAACACAGTCTGTCTCAAATTATTGATGACGAGTTGACCTGAAATTTCTGTGACTTTTCTTCATAATTTAAAGAATTTATATGCGAGAAATTCACGTTCTTAAAATAGCTTTTACTTGCACTCTACTGTTTAAGCTGAATTATGTAATACCTGTCAAGTGTTGCATAACAGCATCTCGATTTTCGATTATATTTTTTACCTATTGGGATGAAAGCTTAAAGTTGTATATCGCTGCAAAAGAGAAGGCATACTAGGTCTCAAACAATTATTTTAAGTCAGAGGAAGTCTTTCTCTGCTAGTTTCTTTATTTAAAACTTGTGACAAATTAAAACTTTCTTACTTTATTTGCACCAAAGCATATCAAACTAAACTGAAATTAAACATTTAATTATAGAAATTGCAGTTCTTATATTTCACACAAATACCATCATGTATAATTTAAATTATGATTTTTACAAATTAGTCTAAACATCCACGAAATTACCTGCAGTGTGCATACAATAATGTCTGATACCGTAGGAGGCAGCAACAACGCAAAAAAGACCGAATAATATCATGTAATGTGTTCTGAGATATTTGGCGGCCATGATAAAATATATATTTCTGTCATCAGTTTGATTTTCTCTCAAGTTTCCTTCTTTTTCACAATTACCATCGATATCAATAAACAAGAAAATTATACGAGGCAAGACGAGACCAATGGCATTTCCGATTACCAAAAACAACAAACCAGCTAAAAACAACTTGCCTCACCAATATAAAAACAAATTCCTATTAAGAAAATCTACCAATATTATGTATCTTTAATAGGACTTTTCTGGTATACCTTTTAATTGTTGCAATCAAGAAAAAAATAATGTAATAAGGTAATGATACCCTAGAAAACAACATGTACATTACTTTCAAAACTCACTGTAGATTCGTCTCCTACAAGGATATGCAAGTGCAAAAATATCACGCAAATCTTTCCATCGAACATTTCGAACCTTTGCTGGTTCCCGCTTAGCAGCTTTCGAAAGCTGGAATTAGAATTAAAATGATTGAAAATGAAAATGATCATTTAAAATAACAATAATATAAATGAAGTCACAGAAGTTTTCTTAAATTCAATTCTACTCGAGTACAGAAGTAACTCATTTTCAAATAGGTGTGAACCAATATGGGAAATGTATGGAAAATGAAATAATCACTTCAACTTACATTCCTAACCATAAACAGATAAGTGCTTCTACCCAAACTTCTGGCATTATTCAATCTGTGTAAGTTAGTTGGCGATTTCGGATAAAATACAGTGTACAAAAACCTGAAACTCATGGAAAACTTCATAAAATTTTTATAGAACTAATATTACGGCCAGATAAGAGTGGGTTCTTGAATTAAATACTTTATATCTGAAATTAATACAGATTTATAGAATATAATGATTTTAAACTTCAAAAAGAATCACAAAATTATATATATATATATATGAAAAATAAATACTGCTCTCAACGAATCTCGGATGTTCCATTAAGACCTAAAAAGAACGAATATGCATACCTAGTACTTGTCGAAAATGATGGTGACGGTTTCTGGAGACAACATCGCGTGCAGAACAAACGACGCGAAATGCGTGCAATATTCATCAGCTCAATTATCCCTCCCACACTCTCTTTCTGCGTTCCTTTCTGAAAACAATTCTGTAACTAGTCAAATTATAAGAAAAAATTCAAATTAACATACTCTATATAAGAATCAGTGGAAACAAAGAATTGCAAAGCGACGCTCATCTTTGAAAATAATACCCATGCGTATATCTAAAAAGAATAAATGTAGTTAAAGACAAAGTAAATTTTCAAATTAAAAGAAATAAATGAAACTAAAGAAGGGAGCAGATATACGTATATATAAGTCCATGGTCGATTCAGCATAGAATGAAATTTCTTCCATACTGAATCGACCATGAACTCATATACCAGCTTAGATGACTGCCTTCATCGACAGGATCCTGGACTCCAGGAGAAATTTCTCTATCACTATCATAGAACACAACTCTGTACCGCACTAAAGATCATTAAAGCTGTTCTGCTACCACCGAGTTTTCGTACTTTTTCGTTTCTTTATGTCATTGTGCCGTAGTCGAAGTGAAAACTAACGTCTTTTACTTTATAAAATTATTGCTGAAATTATCGGAGTCCGGTCTTTTTTAACTTGGAGAAAACTTTCCTTAATAAGGTGCTAGTCCTTGATCATGTTCTGATCATAAGTATAACTGTATTGTATGAATTTTTGACTTATTTTATCCACTTCGCAAATTTTCGACTAATTTTTTTGCTCCGGTAACTTGATTTTAAATTGCTTTTTTGATTAATCCGGAATAGTAATAAATTATATTAAGTTACTCATATTATTTAAAAGCAGAAGTGATGGATAAATCTTGGATAGTTGTTTCAGGCGTCCTTTATGCTTGAAAGATAGTCCATTGTTATGTATTTCAGGATATCGAAGTATCAATTCGTTATCCTTTGCAACCATACTAATTCTACAAAAAGGTATTTTCTGAGGAATAACGGCGAGAATTACAATGTCATTTCTGTCGGCAACATCATCAGTATCGCGAGTACAGGTCCCTATATATACCAATAAAAATTACAAGGTATTTTGACTTAAGAATTGTTTACATTTTAATCGGTATCGTGTTATCTGGCATCTGCCGTCTGATGGAGAGGAATAGAAAAGTGAAAAATAGCTAAGATAGCGGTTGATACTATTAGAGTTAAGGTTTGTTGTAATTAACTCTAATTGGAGTTAGGATTTTTGGTGCTAAAAGTAGTTATTTTGATTTTGATCAGATAATATTTCAATAATATTTGATTCTAGTTAAGGACTTTTCCCAGGCGGAACAAGAATACGGAATATAGAAACCAATATCCGATTGACTATAATTGAGACAACAAATCATTAACTGTTTTTTTCAGGTTTATAATCGGGATATAATATTCAAAATGAAATGGACTTGTGAGCTATGCGGCAAGAAGCTTTCGTCGAAACGTTCCTACGATGAGCATTTTAACGTGCATACCAATCTGCGACCATTCGCTTGCAAACATTGTGGATATGCTGCCGGTAGATGCACTTTCAGCAAATCGAAAAAAATAGAAATTACTGAGAATCAAATCACTGAAACACCGGTCAAAAATAAATGCATTGCAAGTGAAATATTTCGGTTTAGCACTTATGATATAGAGAAGTTATCTTAAGCTGAGAAGATTGGTATCAAAGAATAGCGATTGCCAGGCGAGGCTTGATTCCCTTCGTCGAATTTCTGAAAAAGAAAAAAACTTTCGGAAAAAATTCATGAAAGTTCTTGAAAGCATCATTTAAGAATGCAATTTTTTTTTTACATTTGTTCCTTGTATGCAATTATTCATAACTGCATGTTGCTTCCGAAATGTTTCGTTAACAGCCTTTCCTTTCAGCTAGTCAGATGACTTTGAGAAGACATACTTTGCGAAATCATATTCCACGTCAAGCATGGGGCTACCAGTGTCCGTACTGCAATGAAATGTACATGGAACCTGCAAGTTATCAACAACACATAGGGTTAATTTAAACTATTTGCTATGTTTTTTCTTAATCTATATTCGGACTGGTTCAGTTTTTGATTCATCAGCATATGGCAACATTAGAAAGGAGATACGACTGAAAAGGAATTGATAGAAGTTGAAGCAAATCACTTCTTATTACTGCAAATTGATATTAAATAGTTAGATCTGTTCATAGTTTGATAATACTTTCTTTCTTGGCCACAGGAATTGCAAACGACGACTATAATTTATACTTAAAATTTTATTCCAACAATTGAAAAGGCTTCTGCAAGATATGGTTAAAATACTCATGCTGAAACATAGCGACATATGTCTTAAAATATGTTAATAAGATAGTATTTGTATTTGGCACGTTTACTCTTGTAACTTCCAACCCTTTCTTTATTTTTATCTATTGAATTTCCGCTGGCTCAATTTCGCACAATTCTTTAAATAAAAATTTGCCGTTTCAGATCGCATCATTTTGGCCTTTCAGCAACGTTTGGTTGTCCACTGCGGAGATGTACGTTTACAACTTGCTCGTCAGCTTTTTTTCGTGATCATCTGGAAAAACATACTAACCTCTCTTCGGACATTCACGAAGAGGCCAATCGCAGGCTCTTTAGATTTGCTGTGGATGATAGGTTTGGTGAGTATACTAGAATTTTATACTCGCTGATGAGGAAAGGCATAGGCATGTTTTAGGCAAGGAAGCTATATTTTCGTTTTATTTATTTTCCAGATTATTGGTTTTTTAATATTAAAAATTTAAGGCGTTGGTTATGGCCGAAGATCAATTGATATTCGGCGATTGGAGGTTTTACAAGGACTAGAATCATTAAATAATGATAAGGAACGAGTGAAAACTCCGCTCAAAATACAAGGGGTTATTTTCTACATAATTTTTGCCGTTTATATCTCAAAAATTCACTGAAAATTTTATTGTTTATGATGTATAATATAGTTTTTTTCAGCCAGTTTCTAATAGTGCCACTTTTAAAGAGAATCGGGTTGTATTTTTTTTGGATGGTGAAAAAAGCATGAATCCTATTTTAGATCAAAAAAGATAACGAAGAAAAAAAAAATGAAATGAAGTTACCTGATATGATCAGAGATTCTCATCATTCCATCTTTGAACCAGAAGAACTTGATTTTTTGAATGATATTAACCTTCCTGAAATTATCGTCTGCAACTTTGTCGATTGCCTTCAAGGAGGCATGATTGAACCGGAACTTGATTGAAGTATAATTTAAACAGTGTATATCAATATTTAGATTGTTTAGTATCTGACATGATTCAATACAACTTTATCCATGAAATTTAGCGTCCCTTAGAGGAAAATGTTTTGAATTTTAATTCTGAAATCTGAAATCTGAAATAATCTTAAATCTGAGATAATCTACTATACAATTGCACTTCAATAGCATGTATTCTATGTAGTGCTGAAAATGTCTAGACTGATTTATGTTTCAGAATTCACTCCTTTTTTCGAAAACTATTATTGGTACCTTATACGACAAAATACTGAGGATTATTTCAAGTAGAAAAGCTGGACGTGTATGAGGGATGTGCGATACTAATTTGAAATTCGTTAGAGATTAGAATTTTTTTTAAGGGCAGCCTGAACCTTTTTCTGAAATATAAAAATAATAAGATGAAGAGATTTCATTATTTTTTTAACGAACTTTTGAAATTCGTGAGTTATAATTAATCTGTAAATTTTTACAGAATAAACAGCTGGTGCAGGTATTCATTATTTTATTACTCATTTCATCGCACCTAAAATTTCCAGGTGTCAAATATTTATCCACCTCATTCTTGCACTATTCCTTATATTTCATCGCAGGAAAATAAAATCGCATGATTTTACTACTGCGAATCTTAGCTTTGTATACTTCTTGATTCATGCATAAAAGATCGTCCTATTTATTCTCGTACTTATATACTGCTCAAGGATATCAAGGATGACATTTGAATCAGATATGATATATTTTGCGCTTTCTGTTTTTTAAAGTGGTATTCGTTAATGGTTGGATAAAACTTCCCTTGGTTTTTGTGACACTTGTGAAAAATGTTGCAAAAAGTAAATAATTACAATGAAAAGATGAAAAATAGCTCAGAATTAGTATTCTTGAATGTAGTCCTTTCTTCTTTCATCAAAGCGGACATCCTATTAATCGGAAAACTGGGAGATTTACCTTCATAAATTTCCGTAATGAAGTTATTTTCATTTCAGTATACTTTCGTATTACCCTAAGCAACTTTTCACTCACTTTCAATGTTTTGATGATATTTCATAAATAGGAATAACGGATTAAGAAGTAATTCCATTCTCACAGAGAATCAATTCGGCTAATAGATTCGCCTTTAACGTGCCGATCACCATGAAGTGTGCACGGGAAGCTAAGTTTCATTAGAAGATGCAAATGAAATGGAAATATGACGGATTTGAGGCTGCAGATCTATGTCTTCTGGCAATCATATGATGTTTTGAATCGACTAGTTGTGTTGTGATCATCGCACATTCCTGATGAATTTTGTTGTTTTTAATTGGTTAGGTTGTGCAGTTTTAGTGTCGGAGAAACATGTAGTGGGATTTATTTCACAAGTTGGGGTCTGAATTATCCAAAATTTTTCAGCACGATTTTTGAGTAAGCAGAAACATATCTGTCGTAGTACTAATAAATTTAAATAGTACATTCAATGAGCGTGCATGTGGAATTCTAACTGAGTGCTTATGGAAATTTAAACTTTAAATGAAACAAACTTTTTAAGGGGTAAGCATTCAACGAGTGATTTTACTAGATGGAAAATGCGCAAATAATGGATCTCTTCTCCCAAAAGCGAATGGGTAAATGTGTTTGATGGAAACAGTTTTTTTATGTGTACCATTATAGAGGATAAGCGAGAAAAATAAGTTGCTGTTATTCTGCATCTGCTACTTTCATTTTATAACATAATAGCAGCAATTTTTATCAGTCCGTCATTCATTGCATTCCAGGTCGAACGGATGTGATCTGATATTTGAGCAAACTTTTTTTTCTTATCATCATTTTTTATTCCTTATTTTGCTGATGATCCAATGAGTTCGGAAGTGAGCGTTCCAATGTCGGTGGAGTCCCATAGTTCAAGATGGAGAACTGTGGTTGGTTTTCATATTTTAGACTACGGTCTTTCATGTCGGTATTTCTTTGCTCCTGCAGGTCAATCCTAATCTACTTCTTTTGATGGTTACACGTCCAGTCATTGTAAGACAAATCCGTCCAATTTAATGTTACAACTGGATTACAGAGCATGACGGTAGGAGGTGATGATTGTGAAGATGAAACTGAAGTCAGCGATCTTAGAGAAAGTTTACGGGCATGGAGCTCACTAGCTAGTCCATCTTCCAGCGCAGCTGACCAACCAATGGTATATTTCTCTACAGGCAAACTTACTCTTGATGATTTCAAAATTATTAAGCATATTTGCTTCCGAGTTTCGAAAATAGATAATGATTTAATGACTGCGTCTCAGTATTGGAAATAATTCCAAAGCTAAATGAAGTTATTACTCACTTATTCATTAAAGATTGAATTTTCGACGAACTACAATTCTGACTTTGACTCAGTGCTCAACAGTGTCTTTGCAGATAAAAATCGTTTGTTTCAACCACTTTCTGGTGACACGGTATGTAAAAATTTTGAAATATGTGTTTCACGACAGAATAATAGCATGCATCACTGCTGTTTTGTAATTTTTCCTCCATAGTTACAGTTTAGTTCATTCCATGCATCACCATCAAATATGATAATCGTTTTTTTTCTCTTGTGCTCTATATAAAATTGATTATAGTAAATTCAAACAAAATTTAATTTTCATTGTTTTCTGTATTAATAATTCAATGAATCGCCATTTTCAGTTCGTTGAAGAAGTTTTTGTCGAGAAAAAACCGAAAATATTGAATGGCTATCTATTTGGAGAGAGAATTGGGGAAGGCTCGTACGGAAAAGTGAAAGAAGTGCTGGAACAAGATACTTTAGTTAGAAGAGCTGTCAAAATTATTAAAGAAGCACGACTAAGAAAGATCCCGAACGGCCATGTATGTAATTTAATATCATTTGCATTGTCGTATGTATGCATCCGCATTGATTAGATGTAGATGTTGTGTTTGTATTAGATATTGTATTTGTCTCAAAAAAATTGATTTACCTCTTATTCAGGCTAACGTTGAACAGGAATTGAGAATATTGAAGCGAGTACGACATCGCAATGTCATCGCCTTACGCGACTTTTTTCGTATTGATGACAAACAGAAATTGTATATGATACTGGAGTACTGTATTGGTTCGATGCAACAACTTTTGGATGGATCTAAGGAAAAAAAATTGCCTGAATATCAAGCACAGTATTTCTTTAAACAGCTTTGCGATGGCTTAAATTATCTACACGCTCATGGTATGTTTGCCATAATCTGGAACAGCATGTCCTATTAATACTTTCGAAAGTTGAACATAACTCTGAATAGAGCGTTTACATCAGGAAAATTGATGCCGCAATGCGGACATTTCCTTGATGGCAAAATTCAGAGACCTATTTTTTAATTCAGCTAAAAAGTATAATGTATTTCAAACTTTTGCATTTTAAACGTATTAATAACAGCAGGAGTTACGGAGTTTCTTTCTGATCATGAACAAAAATAATAATTATGATTTCAATCGTTTAAATCTTCATTTAAAAGTAATTTCGCAGAAGTAAGCTAATACGATTGTTCGTTGGAAGTGGGAATGTTGCTATCAGCAAAGTAATCTTTGTTTAGGCATAATACACAAGGACATTAAACCGGGTAATCTGTTAGTTACTTTGGATGGAACGCTCAAAATTAGTGATTTTGGAGTAGCAGAAATGCTCGATATATTTCAAGCAGAAGACTGGTGTACGGTCGTCCAGGGCACTCCGAAATTTCAACCTCCCGAAATTGTTTCGGGAAGCTCGGAAAATTATCGGTAAAATTCATTTTTTAACATTAATGTTCCTGGAAATTATTTTCAGGTGATGTATGTATCGTTTAAATATTAGGTGTTAGATATCATTGATTAATTTCAAGAGGGATGCATCTAAATAATCATTTTTTGGTAATTTAATTTTGCAATTAAGTAATACCCAACATTTTTTCATTTTTAGAGGTCGAAAAGTAGATATTTGGGCTTGCGGTGTAACGTTGTATAATATGGTAAGTGGTGAATATCCATTCGAAGGTGATGTCATCATGCGTCTTTTTGACAATATCGCAAATCAACCCTTGCAAATGCCACGGAGCGTGCAGTTATCGAAATCTTTGGAATATTTGCTTGCTGCCCTGCTCGATAAAGACCCGGAAAAACGGATAAATATGCATGACATTAGGAGATGCGAATGGTACACACAAAAAGTGACTGTTGTAAGTTTTTATTTTGATTTGAAAGAGATTTTCTCTTTCTCTTCTTGGAGGAGGTGAAGTATTATGAAACTTAGAAAATGAGTATTAAATATTGCAGGATCAGTCACATCGTGTTCCGATATCAGCATGTAACAATATACCAGCTCATCGTCCACTGAGCATATATGTACAACTCGATCAGCTTTACGGATCAACCTTTGAGGAAGATGACGGGTCACACTCTTCCGAATATCCTCGAGTGATTGTTGAGCCATCACTTGAAAATCGAAATGTCGATGAACAAATGGCACTCAATGAAACAAAACGAAATCGAAGCATGTTAGTATACAAATCTTATTTTCATTATTCTATTTTCCATAAACAGTGCTTTATTAGTTTTGTTGACTTTCCTCTTTCGTTACAATTTAAAATATGTTTTGGTTAATTCAGAGCGTAGCTGATGGAAATATCTGAAATGCATCTTTTTAAAAACACCAACTATTTCTATTTCTTGCGGAATCGTCTTTCCCTTCATTTCTGAGTTTTTAACAATTGCGTTGTTATAGGTAAGTGATTCAGGTAAGTGCCACTGACGCACTGCATAAATTATAATATATCAATTTGATTTGATTTCAGACTTGAAGTATTCAAACTGAAATTGAATTTTATTAATATACCTCTTACCGCCCAAGCTTACCTGCTGGATGGCTCACTATCATCGTGTTTCTTTAATCAGTGTTATCTGATTGCAGATTATCTATGTGTATGGGTTTATCACGGTCGCCGTGATCCGTATAATATCGTGCAGCGATGAAATATTTCAATATTCATTTAAATAGCACGTGTTTATTCTGGTTTTTCTGTATTTTTTTTCGCAATGCGTTATCTCTCTCAGGCATTGACTTATTTACATTTTACATATATGCTCCAGATGAATATTTTTGAGTTTTATAACATATAGTTATCAGCATTTTGCGGAATTTAGTGGGTTTTTGTATTTTCACGAGTTTTTTTTTATTTGAAAATAAAGTTATAGATAGTTTAGCGTGTAGACAGTTTAAACGGCTATGGTAGGATTGCTGACACCATGAGTCATTTTCGGAATTGTCGTTATTTTCTTTTCGTCGAAATTGAACTATTTAGTGAAAATTAGGCGTCATATTGCTCAGAAATTTTAATAATTTGATGCAAAGAAAAGGTACTAAATGTTATTTCGTTTTCAGAAACACATCATATTAAAATGCATGAAAAAACTGGGATAGAAATTAATTTTCTAATATTTACTTTCTTCCACGATATAATAAATGATTAGCAAATGTTATTTTAGAAGTTTGTTTTACCTAATCTCTTCACCGATATATATTTGATAACAGTTATAGTCTTTGTTTTCACGAACCAATACTGTGAAAATTAATTTTGACCAGTCATTAATTTTGATCTAATACTCTTTAACGGTATCTCGTTTTGCAAAAAAAGAACAGCGTAATTGTAATTTACGGTGTTTTCGCAGCATCTTAAGGTTATTCAAATAGAAAATTTTCAGAAATAAAGTTAAACAAATACTAAGAAAAAGATTAGTATCTGTTTAACCTTGTTTATTTCCTCATTTCCCTTTCACGAAATAAAGGATGGTTGAGCATTTCGATTAATAAAATTCAATCAGTCCAAATTCGTCTGTGTTTGAGAATATTACAATTACTGTTAGAATAGTTTCATTAATGCATGCATTAATGCAGTTTTATGCATAATATGTATAGTGAATTATGGTCACAAACGTATTAAATTTTCTGAAGTTGTCAGGTTCGTACTTCTTATCCTGTAATTTATTTTGTTTTATTCTCCGCTGCTTTGATTTGTTTTTCTGTGGTGGTAAATAAATCATTCACAGATCTTTGTTAGATTATAAATTTTTAATTTTGCTGCTTTCAAGAAAACGTGAATAAAACAAAATGTGAACCGTGGTAGTTTATGATTACATGTGCTTTTGTCACTGCAAAGCGCTGGAGATACTTTCTTTTATTTTACATTTATCATTTAACATTATTATTTTATTACATTTCACATTTATCCTTTATTTTACATTCATCTGAGGTAATTAGTAATTTTAATGAATTACCGAACTAAATAGGTTAGGAGTCAAGAGCCTGCTGATTCAGATCTCTGTTATGTATTTATTGTTTAATTATATACAATTTATTGAGATGCCATCGGACTTTTCAGTGCTTTCAGTGCTTTGAAAATTAACTACATAATTTCGAGCTCTATAAAATCAAAAAATGCTGAAAGTGTTTTGCTTTCTTCATCAATATGTATAGGATATTGAAGCAGAGAGCAGTAGTGGACTTATTAGAGATCAGCTATACTGGATTTCAAATTTTTGGAAGCTCGCTCAGATGGCAGGGAAGGAAAGCAATATAGGCAACAATTGATTGCAAATGTAATTTTTGTTACATTTAGTTGCTATTTCTATCATCATTTAATTACTGTTAATTCACGAATTGTTTTTCATACGTACGAATTTTTGTTTTCATTGCATTCCAGTTTAGGTTTTCCACATCGTTGCTCTCTCGAATAAGGCTGTTCCGGTCATTGAGTATTTTGTTATTGCTGTTCCTATTTAAATGGAAAATTCATTGATTCTATGCCTATTTTGCTGCAAAATTTAGTGTTAAGAATATCAGTTTTCATTGATCTTTTACATCATAACTTGTCATTTGTCAAAATTTCTTCTGCCGAACTTTAGTTGAACCAAATTATTTTGCATAAGTTTTGTTATGATTCTTTATTCATAAATTTGATCTTGATGAAGCTATCAATTCGTTTCATTTTCATTAATTACTGAGATTTACAGATTGGAGACTTGATATATATTAAGACATTCTCCGCAGTTCTTTTTTGTTATAGCGTTTCTAACTTCAATTTCTAATGAGTAATATCCAAATGAGATGATTTTTTTCTATTTTTCTGTGAGATAAAATTGAAAAAAAAATAGAATCGATCTGGTGAAGGATTTATTTCATATAAAAGGAGGATCGACTATAATGGATAATTCCTCCGTTTGCAACTTTTTCAAGTATCTGCAAAGTTGATTCACTTGCAGACAATATTCAATAAGAATATCATTTCCCGTTCTTATATCAATTTCGCATATATTTTTGGTTACTTAAAAGACTGAGATGGATTTTAATCGCTGCTTAAAACTCAGCATGGAATTAAATACCAATAGATTCCTAACATTCCCCACGTCCTTACAAACTTTCCCCTTGCGGTCTGCTACGAATGTCTGGTATAAAGTGGAACGGGTCAAGGTCGCCGCATACATTTTATACAAATCCGTTCATTGTTATAACGAGTCAATTAAAGAAGATTGCGGCAACGTATCG
>JABVXU010000498.1:0-39554 GCA_013365365.1 Cruorifilaria tuberocauda
AAAAGTTAATAAAATTTGAAAAAAATTTAAAAAAAAAGAATATGAAAAATGAGTTTTGTGTGAATATAAATTTTGTATTAATATTTATACGAAGGAAAAGATGAATAAAAATGAAACGGAAAAAAGAAAACGAAAAAATATCTAAATTGGTATTCGAATTGGAAATGAAATAAAATTAAAATGAAATGAATTAAACAATAGTACTATACTTTTTCTTTGTATCGATCATAATAAGTAAGTCTGTTTTTACTTTTTATATATTTCTCTGAAAAGAAGAAATGTATAATTGTTTGAAATTTAAAAAAAGCCAAGGAAAAGTTAATAAAACTTGAAATAAATTATTACCAATAAAATGCTTATTGTTATGATTGTTTAAATATATTGGAAATTAAAATTTATATCGAATTTAGCAATATTATGATGAGATTTTTTTGCTCGAATTTTTCCTTCTTCAACTTGCAAAAAGAAATCTAAAGTGCTTTTCTGAAATATTTCTCCTTTTCTTTTATTACTAATTAAAAATTTAAAAGTAATTTTTTCATTTGCAAAATTAACATTTAGAAAAATCGAAAGATATAAAAGAAAAAAAAACTGAAATCGAAAATCGAAAATTTTTAATGAATTAAAATTTCTTTTACAAATATCCATGTGCAAATCTATTTAATTTTCAAATTAGATAATTAATTACGGTCTGTGAAAAACAATAAGTACAATAAAATACTTATTGTTATATTATACTAAACAAAAGAATCCATTGGTTCAAGTAACAACTGTTCAAGTAAAAACTTTTGTCTTTTCATTAATCTAATTTATTGTCAAACCATTTCAACCGCCGAAAAATTCTGCCGTTCGTCGAAAAAATGAATTGATAAAAATAGCAATTCGTATCGTATAAATGGTTCGTAAGATTTGGCAATTCGCCGAAAAATGAAAGAATGAAAAAGAAGCATAAAACATTTGTGTATAAATGGTAATTAATGACCATTAATGAATATGCAAATTAGCTAATTAATGAGTAAACAAATTAATGAATAAACAAAAGTGAACGTTTCTTTTTTTCATTTTGCATAAAATAAGATTGAATGAAATTATATGCAAAGAAAAGAAATTTCAATTTTAGTTTCTATTTTTAAAAATTCACTAAAAAATTTTGAAATAAATTTATACAAAAACAGCTAGAGATGAAAGAAAGAATATAAATATGCAAAGTATGAATAAAATAAAAACTTAAAATTTAAATTAAAATGTAAAAGGATTGCGAAAAAGAAATGAATATTATTAATTATGCATTAAAATGAAAAGTAAAAACATTTTGTTTCAAAAAAAAATGCCTTAAATTTGCATTTTTATTATTATTAATAAATAAAAGAAGAAGCCATTCGGATAGGATAAATAGAAATGAAATTTCATATTTTATTTCGTCATCGTTAAAACTTTATAATTACAATATATTTACAACAATTCAGATTTATTGTATTAATTATTTCCTTAATTAATTAGATAAGACAAGATTGTAATTAATACTTTATTTCAAAACAATTTATTAAATTCAAATTACTTGTTAGTAATATTTTAACTTAATAAAAATTGCTCAATTTAATCAATCCTCTTATTGTTATCAATACATATTAATCAATACAAGATAATACTCTTCCAATCACGAAAATAGTTTTAATCTAAATTAACTTATCTAATTACTATTAAATATTTTTTCTACTTCAAAAAAGAAATGAGAAGAGAAAAAGTAAGAGGTAATAGAGTAAGTATAAAAATATTAGTAAAATTTTGAATGAATAAAATGACCGATTTCTTTTTCTTTTTTTTGGTCATATATAATTTTATTGGAAGAAAGGTGACAAATTTAAAAAATGGCAAGAAAGGAGAGCGAGAGCAAGAGAGAGAGAGAGAGAGAGAGAGAGAGAGAGAGAGAGGGGGGAGAAAGAGAAGGATACCTGGATGAAAGAGTGAAATGAATTGAACAACTTTCATTTATTGTTGTTGATATTAAATAATTTTTCCATCATCTACAAGAGAGTTAATGGAGTTTAAAAGAGCTTTACCATTTTTCTCGAATGCATCAAAAATTGAAGAATATTTTTTAAAAAATAAAAAGAAAAGCGAACTGAGGAAAAAGGGAAAGAATAAAATTGTTGAAAAGCCAAAAAAAAGCTTTAACGAAAAATTGATAAAAGATTGATAAGGATTGATAAGAGAGGAATGAAACGAAATGATTTAAGCATTATTTATGATCTTAAATATGTTAAATCCTATTTTAATTATCTAATTAGATGTATTTTATGTAATTCAACAATTGTGTATAAATTTTAGTTTTATGAAATAAATGAAAAGAACGATTGGAACTTACTTTAAGCTTAAATTTATTGCTATTTATTCAAAATAGGATTATTGTTATTGAAATTTTTAATTTTCATTCTTCAATTAAGTGATCATAATCGGTCTTTTATCGGTTTATTCCAATTCTTATCACCTATCTTTTAACTTCATTTTATGTAAGCTATTGTTATTGTAACTTAAATCTTTATTAGTACATCCTTTACTATCATTCTAAACTAGGTTAACTAGGTTATTTTCGTAAAAGTTTAATTACTTTCACGAAATTTAATAATTTGAATAACTTATTCGAAAATTTTCGTACTCTGTTGATTTCACCTCATTTGACCTTTTCCGTCTGTTTTGAACTAGATCAGCACTATCTATCACTGCCTTTTTTTCTATTTAACTCAAATTTAAATCCTTATCTCATAGCAAGTTAATTATCCAAGGTATAAGTAAATATAGGTAATAATAAAGAAAAGTGCTTTATGTTAATAACTTAAACCGAAATAAATGTCTTTAAAAATATACTCAATTAATTTATACTCTAAAATAGCAAAGTTTCATTTATTTAATACACTCAATAAAATATTAACAAAATTTTTCTAGGAAAAATATTCAAACCAACGGTTATGTGTAATCAGGTTAAAGGTTATTTATCTTAATCTTTCCTTATATAGTAATCATAGTAATCATAGTAATTCTAAAGGAATTACAGTTTATAGTGATAATTTTAATAAAAATGCACAAATGATTAATTTGTATATTTAATGATAAATTTCTTTTCATTTATTGTAAATTAATTTCATGAAATTGATTTCGTCAATAACTAACACTAAAGAAAGAAAACGAAAAATTTGAAAAATTCATAAAATATAAATCATGAAAATTTTTTATTCTTATCAATAAATATATGAATTATAATCTTTTTTTTTTCAGTTTTTGTTTTTCCTCAAATAAAATTACAAGAAAAAAAAAGTTTTCAAATGATTTTCATGAAAGAAAAAAGTGTATGATAGAATTTTCATCTAAGTTTTTTTTTTATTCGTACAAAACTATTTATTTTAGGCAATTTCAATGAATTATTACAATAATTCAAAAAATTTTTATTTATATTTGCTGCACTATACAATTTGTTGAATAATTATCAGAGCGAAATTCAACTTTTTAGGAATAAAAACGAAAGCAGCTATTATTATGAAAAGCAAATTACCGTTTATTTTTCCATCACTCTTTTTTTTTTTGTTGAAAAAAATTATTGAAATTTGGAAAAGTGACTACAACAACAAAGCATTGTTAAATATCAAAAGAAAGGGAAAAAAAATTTTAGAAAAACTTTTGCTTTTTTTTTTTGTTATTTAGAAAACTATAAGTGACAGTGATAAAATGGGGAGAAAAATATTGAAGTTAAATCAATATCCTTGAAAATTATTCACTATAAGTAATAATTGATAAGTGATATTGATACTGATAAAGTGGGAAAAAACTATTGAAATAAAATCAATATCGCCTTCAAAGTTCCGCTTAAGTTGTTTAGGAGACTATAAGTAATACTGATAAGTGATATTGATACTGATAAAGTTGGAAAAAACTATTGAAATAAAATCAATATCGTTTAAAATTATTCGCTATAAATGATAATGATAACTGATATTGATATTGATAAAATGGGAAAAGAAATACTAAAATAAAATCAATATCGTTTAAAAATTATTCGCTTTCAAAAGTTCGGCTTAAAATGAAATGAAAATAAAAATAAAAATGAAAGCTATCGAAAATTTATGAAAGAAAAGAGAAATTCTTTTTTTTTCTCAATGCTATATTACAAAGATTGCCGTTGGATAACATTTTGCCAGTTTCAATTTATCAAAAAATATGCAATACTTTCCTATCCTAAAGTTTTCTTAAAATAAAAATAGTAAGTTAAATTAATTCTAAAACTTAAGAATCTATTCGATAAAATGGATAATTTCCGAAATTTTAATTTAATCCAATTTTTAAAATTTAAATAAATACAGCGAGAAATTTTAGCTAACAAATGCTTCGTACTTTTTATAAATTGATATTAATTAATTAAATTATGAAATTAATGAAACGGAAAAATTATACGATAAATTGATAAAATATCTGGCTTAAGTACTTTTTTCATTTACAAAATAAAAATGATAAATTAAATTAATTGTAAAATTCAAATTTACTGGAACTGAACAATTTCGTGAAATTTAAATATAATAAAATTTTTGAAATTCAATAAATATTTTGATAATTTAGCCAACGAATATTTTCATATTTTTTTAAAATTGTTATACGATGGTCAGTTAAAATAACTTCAAATTTCAATTTAATTTCAGGTTCTTTTTCTTACTATCATAAAATGAATTAATTAATTAACCTTAATTGGAAAAAAAAACAAATGAAATGAAAAAATTACGGGGGTAAAGTGATAAAATAACTAGCCTAAATATTTTTTTCATTCACTAGCCTGTAAATATTTCATGTTTGAATCAAACGAAAATTTGAACTAATATTGAATTCAAATTTCAGAAGATAAAAATCGAGCAAAATAACGCAGCAGAAATTAATCTTGAAATTGCTTGGCTTAAAATGCATGCATGAAATTTTATTAGCGAATGACAGATAAAAAAAAAATTTTTTTATTGTTCAATAATTTTAATTTCATTAAATTTCATCCACTTCATATTTTATGGATGAAATTAAAAGAAGGAAATTGAAAAATGAGAAAGACAATAGAAAATGTGAAATATGTAGAATGTCAGAAAAATGAAAGAAACTTATCGAAATGATATTTTTTAACAATTTCACCTGACAATTTAATTAATGATGTTTGATTTAATTTGATTTAAAGAATTTTCATTTCCTTTTTCTCTCTATGAATTGTCTGTTAAAGACAAAAAAGGAACAAGATTAATTATTTTTGATAAAAATGCTTTCAAATTTTTTAAAATTAAATTTAATTTTTTACTTCTATCCTTCCAAGTTCCAAAAGGAAAGGCGAGAAAAATTTTTTGAGCGTTTAATGCAGCAAATTTCAATAGTAATTTTTAATAGTAAATTTTACGAAACAAATTAAACATGGATGTAAATTAATCACCGAAGTTAATGATAGCACAGAAAAATGGAGCAATCAAATTATTAAATTAATTAGAGATTCAAAATAATTCACTTATACTATTAAATTATGAATTAAAAAGTTAAACATAACTTATGTTTCCAAAAAACTTTGATTTAGTTAAATTCTCTATTTTTTAAAGTAAACCTTCTAGAAAAAAAATATCAAATATTTGCAGTATCAACAAGCATTTCTAATTTTTATCAGTTCATTTTTTTGTTAAAATTACAAATGATAATTTAATTTCGAAAAAATTAACTTTGCAAAAATTAAAAAAGTTAAAAAATTATATTCAATGGTACCTTTTTTTTTTTTTTTGGAAAATTGGTTGTTTGCTGCTTTGGATCGTTTTGTTACTGATAAAAAATGATAAAATCAGTTGTGCCTGAAATTAAAAAAAGGTCGCATTTCTATAAATTCTGATAAATGATAAAATGTTCGCATCATTTCTTTGACATTTGAATTTCATTATTATGCTATACTATAATACTTGAAAACTGATAAATCGAATTACTTGAATTGTAATATTACACACATATTAATATCAAAAAGACATAAATATTGAACGAAACAATGAATACAGTGATTTTTTTTAATGCATAAAGTATATCCTTGATTGATTTTTTTTTGTAATAAGTATTTGAATTAAATATGGTTAATTTAAATATTAAATATCAAGTTAATCATAAGATATAAAATTTATAGTTGATAACTTAGAATTCAATTTCAGGTCAATTAAATACTCAGTAAAGCTATTTAATCTAACTTTGATAACAGTTGAGTGTTTTTTTGATTAAATTATTCGTAATACCAATAATCATTTAAGAGATTAATTCACATCGAAATTACTTTATTTGTAATCATGCTATCAACAAAGATATCAATCCAGCGCTTTATTTCAATATATATACTTTCATAAGTTCTTAGCGGAAAATTTTTTTTTTAAAATCATGATTATGATTAATTATGATTTTTAAATTTGTTTTATATGTATTTTATTTAAATACATGATATATGATATTTGTATAAATTCTAAATGTATTTTGCGTAATTTTCAAGTATAATAAAATAATAAGTATTACTACTTAAATAAATATTACTATATATAAATAAGTATTACTGCTTAAATTTACGTAAAGTATGAATCATATTCTAGAAAGCTCCCATTTTTTACCTTTGGGAAATTATCACAATAATTGAGAAATCATTATCCTGATAATGAAATGATAGGTTTGATTGAATTGAATAGTAGCAGCTTATCTGCCAAGTTTTTTTATAGCACGACAATTTTGGGAGAATGGCTGAATTTTGACAATTATTCCACAACCGGAAATTGTTAAATAGAATGATCGAATGAAATTTTTAGCTAATTCAGTTCGGTCAAAGTTCAATTCATCAAAATTATTTCCCAAAGATAATTTTTCTTTCACTTTTTATGAATTGAAATTTTTGGTAGTTTAAAAAAAAAGTGTAAAATTTACAAAAAATGATTGCTATGTGACTTTTTTTTTTGAAAGCAAGTATATAACGAATATGAGATAAGTAAAGGATTATTTAAGTAATTGAATTATTCAATCCAATCAATTTTCAGATCTAAATTCAAATTGAAAAAAAGTTATTTTTCATAACAATCATTTATTTCTATTGGTAAATTATCAAATTAATCTGAAATTTTTGGTTTTCTTCATATCACATGATATCATATTTACTTAAAAGTAGTTTTATTTTATTTTTTTTTTGTTAAACATCAAATTATTTATAAATTAATAAATTCATTTGAGAAAATACATAAATTTAAAATTGTCAAGAAGTCACAAATCATTCACTTTTTTTGGTCATCAATTTTAGGTTGCTTTAGCTGGTAAAAAAATATTCCTAACAAATACAAACGCACGACCACGTACGTTGTTCATGCACACACGCACGTACGTTATAGCTATTACAATCATATAAAATCGTATAACAATCATCATATTACAATCATAATAAAAGAAATTTATTATTATCTTAATAAAAATACTAAGATTTTTCTTTTTTCAAATAAGAAGTTTACATTAAAAGTATACAAATGCTTAAGCAAATAAATCAATATTATTTGTTTGTATAATTTCAGATAAGATAATGATTTATAGTTGTAAAATAAGACAACTTTTTTTCTACAATACTGTAATGGACAAAAGAACGGTAATAGAACTCTTAGCTAAACCAAATTCGAACAGATGAATGGATAATTAATCAATTTAAGCTAAAAAAAAAAAGTCCTGAGAAAAAAACGATTAGCTAGAAACTTATCAATCAAAATAATTGTTTACTGCATAATCATTAATCAAATTAATTGTTTATAAACTGTACAAACATTTGTAAACGAAGTTTAAATTTTTACGCATTATTTCCTATCAATGATGTATAATTCAATCATGAATTTATAATTATTATTTAATCTAGTTATGAAATAATGATTATTATTTAAGCGCTATTTAATTATAAAATTCAAATCATGATTATTATTTATTGTGTGTTACTTAATTTTTAAGTTAAAATCACGATTATTATTTATTAAATGCCAATTAATCATAAAGTTGAAATCATCATTATTATTTTTTAAGTGTTATTTAATTATAAAGGTGAAGTCATGATTTCTATTTGCTAGATGCTATTTAATTATAAAGTTGAAATCATGATTATTATTTATTGTTATTTAGTTATAAAGTTATTGAGTAGATTAATTGTTGATTGAATTTCAGTAATGAATCATTCTGTTCCATTTAAAATTTTCATAAAATTATGCTCCTCATTGTCACTACAATTAATTGTTTAAACCTATTTAGCTTAGGTAAAAAGCTCTCTAATATTTCAATATTGTAAATAATTTACAGGTTAATTAAATATTTGACAAAAATGAAATAATAGCAAAGCTTTTATAATGTTTTTAATTAATTAATTAATTAATTAAAAAGCAGCTTATTATTTCAAATGTTATTGAGAAAAAGAGAAATGTAAAAAATATATTGTAAATGAAAGAATAACAAAGTAAAGATCGGAAAAGCTAAATAATTAATTAAACAAATTATGCAATTTAATTATTCTTCTATTACAATTTATCTTTGTTATGCTATCGTTGTAATTATATTTTAATTCGTTATACAAAATTAAAAGGTCAAAGGTTATTGTTGTTTAGTATGTTTTTTTTATTAATTTATTTACAAAGTAAATGCTGTATTTCATTTATATGTCAAATAAGATCTTATTTGATAGCAATAATTAATGTAAATGATCATTCTTCGTTGGTATAAATGAAAATAAATCGATAAAAATAATATCAATCTTTGCTTTTTAACGAGTTATAAGTGAAATAAGTGAACAGAGTTATTGTTTGAGTAATGCCTAAAATGCGCTAACAATAAGAGGAAAAGATAATTGTTGAGATTATAAATTAATATAGTAAAATAGAAATGAAAAAGATGGATGGGAATTGTTTATGCTAATTATAGTGGGATTAATTTTTCAAAATGAAAGCGAATAAGGTTTATTAATGAAGATCTTATCTACATCTCATAGGATTTATCATTATAAATATTATTTCCTCCTTATTTACTTAGTTTGTTTGCTGTATCACTTACAGATTGTACAATTTACTTACAACATATAAGTAAAAATAGCTCATGAACTTTCACTTTCTGAGAATTTTGGAAAAAATTTAGGAACTAAAATCAAATATATTAATTTGAAATGCAAATTAAATTTATTAAAATTGAAAAAAAGAAATTGACCTTAAGAATATCGCATAAATTGATTTGTTATTTTACTGTAAAAAAATTCGAAAATTCCAAAAGAAAAAAAAAACAAGATAATCGAATATTTCAATAAATTAAGTTTTTCATAAATCAAAATTTAAAATGGTTTGTAAAATTTGGAATTAAGTCAGAAATACTCTGTATATTATTCATTATAGATGACACTTAAAGTAGTGATAATTGATTAAATAGTAAGGATTACGAATATAACTCTTAAAAAATAATAAATAATAAATCTTTTCAAAATATTAAATTTGAACTCGATTACCTATCAAACATTCATCAAACTTATTGTAAAATTTGAAATACATAAATAGGTAATGTGAATTATGACATAATTATTAAAAAACTAGAAGTGGTTTATTTAATTTCTTGACTTTAATAATTCTTTACTTTAAAATACTCAAGTATTCAATTCAAAAAAGGAGAGAATAATTGAATATAAGCGTTCTTTTCAAATTACTCTAAAATTTCAAACAAGATAAAACTGTTTAAATTAACTGATATTATTGTGATATCAATTATGCAGCAAATTTATTGATCAAAATAATTTAGAATTGATTTAATCAATAATATAGTTGTAAACTGAGTGCAAAATAAATACAATATATTTTTTTTAAATACCTTTACATTTTCACCAAATATTTCTTATCAATTATGATAAGAAAGTTTAACAATGATATTTGATATGGAAACTTTAACAATACATTGGGATAAACAAATTGATATTGAACTATTAAAAATAATTTAAATTATGCCAATCATTGAAAGAGATAAAATGAATGTAATAAGAAATGAAGAATGCATTTCATTAAATTTTAGAAAATAGACTATAAAAATAAATAAACTAAATTACTCAAAACTAATAATACTTTTACTAACGAAAATTACATTTCTAACGAATTATTATCATTATTGATTGAAATTGATTGTAAAAAATACGATAAAATATTAGTTGGATAAGCAAAAAATTGAAAAATAATGATAAATGGGGGAAAAAAAAAAGATCCCTAGGAGAGACAGATATTAATTTGATGAGTAAAAAATCGCAATATTCCATATTTATCATGATAACGAGAGAGACAATGAAGAATCACATCGTAGTAATTATGATTATGATTAGCTTTAATTTCTCTCTCAGCATATTTATGCCAATTACGACGAAACATTAATAAATCATTTATAGTCATTGGGACATTTTTGATGACAATGAATAATAATGTCGATGACAGTATTATTAGCAGTGATGATAATGATATTAATAATGATAATTAATAGCAATATTGATATTTTTGAACGATTCAGATTTTGAATGATGATTACGACAAAAGATAAGCTATAGTATAATGCGAATAAAAAAAAGCCTGAAAGGTCAGACTAAATATATTAATCAATGATGATAAAGAAAAAGTATGAGAATGATAAAGTTCAATAAACAGAAGTGATAAGATATCAATAATATTTACATTCTATAATAAACTAATACATTTACTAAATCTTATAATTAATAATTGCTATCATTATTTTAATCACTGTAATATTCATTATTAATATTGTAATTTTTACTACCAATATTATTAATATTTCGTCAAATGAAATTTACTATTTTAATAATATCAAGTATTAAGTATTCTTCTTTATCTTTATCTAAATATTTTTTTTTTGCTGATAAGAAGTAATTCATAATATCATTGTGATTGATAACTAATAGAATAAATGATAGCATTTCCTATGTTCATTCAAAAAGTAAAATTAATATTAGTCAAAAATGAAATTTAATTTTTTTTTTTAAATAAATCTTTTTTTTACTTTATTAAAATAAATAAATAAAGGGTAAGAATTATCGTTATCTAATCGAATGAGAAAGAATAAGATATTATCAAGTGAAAAAAAATAGCCGCAAAGGTTAAGCCAAAAGTATGAAGTAATGTGATAGAGAAAAAGTATGAGAATGTTAATTAGTGCTAATTTAACTCAAGATAATTTCTCGAAATAAATATTTGTCTAAAGTATATTAATTTAAGATATCAAGTTCTAATAAGTATTCTAATACTTTAATCGAAAATTTATTAAATAAGAAAATAAAATCAGTGATGTTCAACTGATATAATTCTTAAAATAAAATTCACAATATTTCATAGCTTTAAAAATTTAAGACTTATCCAATCATCGTAAAATTAACATGATATTATTAAAACTCAAAATACAATCAAATCAAATATATTCACAAAATTACATCTAATATTTTCATTACTTTTCTAATTTAAAGCATTTAAAAAGTATTTTCGCAAAAAAAAAATAATTAATGCTAAATTTCGGTAGACTTAGGTTTTAGGTTCAAAATCATATGAAATCCAAGACGAACCAAGCACTGGTATGATACTGCTAATTCGTTTATAATAACAGTTCAATATTGCCTAATTAATTAATTAATTAGCCTAGCTTCCATATTTAACCTAGAATAAAAGCTATGAGTGTTCCAGATAGTTAGTAAAGAAATAATCAATATTACACGGGAAATGATAGATATTAGAGATGATAAATAGTATAATCAAAGTTGTACAAAAGATAAACGTAAATAATTTCTCATATTGATAACAATTTTTGAAATAATGCTAGAAATTCAAAAACAGCTATATTTATATAATTATTGATTAGATAAAGGGGAAAAATTAATTACAATAATAATTAATTAAATGATGTGATTAAATAATTAATGCAATTGAAGAAAAGTTTTTTCTTTTCAAAATTATTAAATAAAATAGAAAATTTGATAATTCGAAACAGTAATTAAACACACACACACATATATATATGTGTACAGACTAATTGTTAGCAAAGAAACAAATTTATTCAAAATAAGATGTAAATTTAACAATTCTCCTAAAAAGTAATACAGAAGTTAAGGCCGAGATTTTTTTCGTCCATAACTGCAGTAAACGGCCCTAGGACTAAGGCCTTCTTTACTCATTCTACCAACGATGAGACTAATTGTTAGCAAAGAAACAAATTTATTCAAAATAAGATATAAATTTAACAATTCTCCTAAAAAGTAATACAGAAGTTAAGGCCAAGGTTTTTTCGTCCATAACTGCAGTAAACAGCCTTAGGACTAAGGCCTTCTTTACTCATTCTACCAACGACGAAAGCAGAAAATATATATAAGTTAGCTTGAAATAAAGAAAGAAAAAACGAAACGAAAAAGAAACAAGGAATGTTAGCAAGGAAACAAATTTATTTCAAATGAGGTGCAAATTTACAATTCTCCTAAAAATTAATACAGAAGTTAGAGCCAAGGCCTTCTTCATCCATAACTGCAAACAGCCTTAAGGCTAAGGCTTTCACTTAGCCTTTCTACCAATGATGAGAGGAGAGAATATATCAGTTAGCTTCAGTTATTTGTTGATGATTGTGTTGGTTGTGGTGATAATAATAGTATTGAGGAATGTTAAATCGGGGAGGGAACGATGTCTAAAGTATGTATTTCTTCTTTTTTTCTTGAAGCTACTAGTCTTTCCCATACTTTGCAGCCTGTTTTTCCGTTTTCCTCTTTCACATTTGTTAAAAAATACTAAAAAAGAAAAGGAAAAAAAAATCAATACATTCTGGAATATCTTTGTAATGAAGCAAAAATGAAGAATTATTTTGGAAAAAAAAGTTTGAAACGAAAAAAAAAAAGAGAGAGAGAAGAGCGACGAAAAATGACAAAAAAAGGAAATAAAAAATTTGATCAAATATTGATTAGAAAAGAATTTGCTCAATTATTTAGCTAATTTTCTTTCCAAAACTTTTATATCTTTAACAGATAAATTTAAATTAAAAAAAAATTAATTGCAATTTTATTGATAAATTAATCTATGATTAATTAAATTTAAATTATATGAGAAGAAAGGAATAGAATGAAAATCATTTTAAAAAAAAAAAAAATGTTGACGAAGAAAAGGAAAATGATAGGAAAATGATAAGACTGATAAGGAAAGAATTTTTAAACAGATAAATTTAAATTAAAAAAAAATTAATTGTAATTTTATTGATAAGTTAATTCTATGCTTACTTAAATTTAAATTATATGAGAAAAAAAGATATGGAATAAAAATGATTTAAAAAAAATACTGTTGATAAAGAAAAGGAGAATGATAAGGAAATGATAAGATTGATAAAGAAGGAAAGCTTTACTGCTTGATTTTTTAATGGAACTTAATTAACGCAAATCGTATTTTAATTGATATTCCTTGTTAACTAATTTTTTCAATTCTTATTTAAAATTTTTACGATATTATTTTCTTGCAAATTCTATGAAATATTTTTAATTTTTTTTTTTTTGGAAATAAATAAGTCTATTAATATTTACAGTTTAATTTTTGTCGTTAAAATTATTTATTAAATCGGCTTAAATTTAAAGCTCAACTTAATTAGCTTAAATTGAACTTTACGGATTTTTTTTTATTAAGCAAATATTTCGGAGGTATCATAAACATTCATTTTATTATCACTTAATTTCATTTATTATTTTAGTTATTTAAGTACCATTCCGTCTTATCATTTCAGACTGTTTACTTAGTAATGAAAACAAATTCAGCTTTCCAGTTGTTTTTCGTATTAATATGCATGCACTTAAATCACTGATAAAAAAAACGAAGTATAAATAAGTAAATGATCATGAACAAAGGGCAAACAAATGATAAGAAATGATAAGCAATGATAAGAAATGATAAATAAATGAGGATAAAATTTTTTTTTACTAAACTTTCGATTTAAACTGATCAGATCAAAAATTTTAATCATTTGCAATTATTTCACTGATAACTTCACTGATAAAATGATTTTGAATTTAAAAAAAAGATGAAATTAAAGAATTAAATGATAAGTAATATTCTTGCCTTTTCAATTAACTTTAAACTTTATACTCTTATCAAAGATATCTATCCATAACTTACTCTTTAGTTTTAAATATAATTATCAATGAATACTTTATTTTTGCAACAAGAAAAATGGACTTCTTAAATCATCGATTTTTTTTTATTTTGTTTTAAAGTTGAATTCGTTAAAGTTCCATCTCTTGCAGTTTTTATTTTTGTTTCAAAAAATTTTTTCAACCAATCTTTTTTGCTTTTTCAACAACTAATAAATCAATCTCAGACAATAAATTATGACTTTCCTTCCAATCTTCCATTAATGAAAATTATTCTTTTAATTTTTACAACTTTTTATATTAAGTAATACTTGATAGTTTTACTTAAAATTTAATCATTAGTTGATTATTAGCCTAATTTGCAGAATTCTTTAGGCTTTTACAATGGATCTTTTAAATTTTACAATTATTTATATTAAATAAACTTCGTAATTTTACTCAACATTTCATTAAGTAATTATTACCTAATTATTAGCCATTTCATGCAATTTTTGAGGATTTTGTTTCAATAGAAATTTAAACTTTGCAGTTATTTCAAAATGATAACTTTTTTTAATTATAAACAAATAAATATATACTAAATAAAATAAAGATGCTGCAGCAATTAATCAAAATTAATTGAAAAACAAAATTTTAAATTTTCAAATTCTCAACTAATATTTCTTGTTCTTTAATTTATAATTGATTTAAATCAATCACCAAAAATAGGAAATAAAAAAAGCAATTTCTAGAACAAAAAAATATTGTAATAAACAGCGTAAGTGAAAATATTAGGTGAAAATAAAAAATAAATTCATGATTAATAATTCATAATTTTAGTTTCTGTTGAACTTTTTGTTTACTAAAATATCATCAAATTTTACGATCTGTAAAATACTAATTAAAAATTATCCATGTAAATTAAAAAAAGATAAAAATTGCAGCAATTAATCAAAATTATTTGAAAACGAAAATTTTAAATCTTCAAATTCTCAACCGATTAATTCATTTACAAATTGGTTTTTATTTACTTTCGTTTTATCCATCTATTAACTTTTATTGTATTATTGTATATTTTACTGTACTGTTATTGTACATTTCATTAGTATTAAATTGAAGTAATTAGAAATGATTGCATGAAAACCAAACGATTGTAAATAAAAATTAAAATTAAAAAATAATAAATAAATAAAAACCGAATATGCAAAATAAAAAAAACTAAAACATTACGATCACATAAATGTTTTTCAAAAAAAAAAATAAAATAAAATAGTAACTATTTGAAAAATTTTTAAAGCAGAAAAAAAAACGCGAGTAGTTTAAGAAAAAAAAAAGTAAGAACAAAAAAAAAAAATTTAATTGCCCAATTTCATCAAAATCAAAAAATTAGCTTAAAAAAAAGAGAGAAAAAAGAAAGGAAGGAAAAATAAGTGAAAGTATGAAATGACAGAAGCCTTAGTTAGCTTGATGTGTTGACTTTACATTGAAATGTTAGCATAGCTCCTAGCCAGAAGCTTAAAGGCATCATCACATCTAGCAGACTTAAGCTCTTAATGAAATATATTGGGTTAGAAGAAAAAAAAAGAAAGAATAGTTCTGTTTATCCAAGAAAATTCAGCCTAAAACTTCTTTTATTCATTCACGCATTCATTCATTGGCCAACTTTTTCTTTTCGCTACTTTTAAACTTTTTTATTTTTGTCAAAAAAAACAAAAGAAAAATTTAGTAGGAAATCTGAATGGATGAAAAGAAAGAAAACGAAAAAGAAAAGAAAGAGTGGCGTACGTGAAAATACGTAAATTTTTTTCACTGCAATTTTTTAAAAGCTTTGCATTAAATTAAATAATCAATAATTGGAAATTATTAATTAATACGAATGAGAAAGATGGCGACTTTTATTCATTGAAAATTATAAATTATTAAATTTTATAGGTTAGAGGGCTATGCATTACTAAATTTTATAAGTTAGAAAGTTATTTATTATTAAATCATTAAGTTATCAAATTACTAAAAATTATCAAGTTATGAATTAATAAGTTTTATAAGTTAGAAAGTTATGAATTATTAAACTTTAATGTTACTAATTACGGAAAAATTACATTATTAAGTTATGAATTATGAAATTTTATTAAACAAATAAAATTGATGAAAATGAGTTGAGAATAAGTTTGAGAAAACAAAATTTGAAAAGTAATATTTGAAGGATTATTGATTGAAAAAAATAAGCAAAATCATATTACTCAAATAATTATTAAAGAAATGAAAGTAACAATAAAATTTTATCCTTACTTTGTTTTTGCTTTTCAAAATTTTCAGAAATTCACGATTCCTTTTTTTAAAATTTCAAATAACGGAGTGAAAAAAAAGGAGGAAAGAAATTTCATCATTAAAGGATTGTATTTAGAACGCGAAAATTTAGAAATTAGAAATTAGAACTTAGAAATTGATTTATCATTCACATATCATACCTGGTGATTAGCTAATATTTGTTTTTGGGAAAAACTAGAGAAGTTGATTTATCACTCACATATCATACCTGGATGAGCAGATAAATAAAACAATGAAGAAAAAGATTTATGAAAATTTTTCAAATTTCCCAAATTATCATAAGAGCGGAATTTGAAATAAAAATAGAAAACGATTTTTTAGAGCGAAAAGATGGAAAAGAAAAGTTCGTCAAAAAAGAATTTATGACATTTACGATAAAATGCATATTATTTTCGTTTCGTTACTTTTTTTTTTTTTACAAAATAAAATGCAAAGCAAACATTTTATTTACAACGCTTTTTCTTTCCTTTTCCAAAAGCTTAATTTGAAATAATAAATTGCGAATAGCGTCTGAAAACTCCGTCAAATTTGACAGATTAATAGCGCACATTCCTTTTTTTATTTCAGGAATGATATTAGTAAAAGAAAAAAAAGAAGTAATGATTATATCAGTGCATTTTTATCAGTGATAATAAAAAACCTTGAAATGAATTCGTATTTAAATTCAAACGAAATGAAATGAAATTGAAATAAAGCAATGATTGTTAATATCAGTGCATTTTTATCAGTGATAATAAAAAAACCTTGAAATGAATTCGTATTTAAATTCAAACGAAATGAAATGAAATTGAAAAAAAGCAATGATTGTTAATATCAATGCATTTTTATCAGTGATAATAAAAAAATTTTCAAAATTTGATATTAAATTAACAAAGAACTAAGATTGAAAAAGGCATGAGAAAAGTTAGAGCTTAGGAAAAGTTTTTTTAATTAATAATTTTTACAAATATTATAAATAATTAAAGATTATTTTCATCGTTATTTGCAAGTCAATTTAAAAAACTTATCACTTGAAGTTATATAGTTAGGTGATAATAATCATAATTTATAATAATAACCATAGGCTAAGGTGACAATAATCATAATTGCGCAATAATAATCATTATTTTATAGACGATAATATCATTTAATGATATTTGTGAACTTTTTTAATCATCATTTCCTCTCTCTTTTTTCTCTCCCTTTATTTTTTCATTTATTTCCTCTCAATTTTTCATATATTCGTGAGCTATTCTTTCCTTAAATATCAAATTATATATTCTGAGAGAGAAAGAGAGAGAATTTGATGAAAATATTAATAATGATTTAAGTGATATAAAAAATTTATTCAGAGAGGAAAAAATCAAATATTGGAATATTAAATATCTTATCAGTAAAATCATTATCAATATGATACTTCCCATTTGCTAAAATATTTTTGATATTCCAAAAAATTTTACAAACTTTTTTATTTGTCGTTCTTTTTTCCCATCTCTAAATAAATTTATATATCACTGAAATCATTATTAGTATTTCTGACCACTTCAGTTACTCTTTCAAGTACTTAAATAAATGTTTAATAAAAGAGAGAGAAAAAAACTTGTCAAGCTGAAAAGTTTAATATATGAAAGTTTCGAGAAGTTCATAACTTTTATTTGTCATTTCCTTGCACTTAATATACTTGAATTCTATAACAATCAATATTAGTATTTCCCACTTCTTTTTTTTCAATCCCGAAAGTATAGTTTATAATTTTTAGCAAACTCTAAAGCAGACAATAATTCAATAATTTTTTGCTTTAGAGTTTGCGCAAATGTTTCACTCTTATAAAATATTTCAATTCTCTTAAAAATTAAGATGAAAATTTTGATGTTCAAGAAAAAAAAATTGAAAATATTTCTATTACTTACTCGAATTGTTTGAAAAAATTATAGATTTTTTGCTTTTTGCTTTTCCTTTTTTTTTTTAAATTATTATGAAATTTTAATTTTCATTTTGATATTCCAATAATTTTTTGATAGTTACACCTAAAATATATATGAATCCTTTTTTATTGTGCAAATTTAATTTATATTTTGATTCGCTAATAATTTCTTAGAAGTTACGCTTACAATTTATTGGTATTATGAATACAAAAAAAGCCTAGTAATTCAAAAATAACTGATTAATTTGATTAACATTTCGCAATTGTAAGCCGATTAATATTTATTTGTTTAAACAATTAAAATAGCTATAACCGAAAATGAATTCTTATCAGTACAAAAAAAAAATTTCTCAAGATCATTTGATTATTTCTACTCTTAATTTTGTCATTTTTCACTACTATAGCCTGAACAACATGATGATATGATAATAGCTTGATGATAAATATAAACTTGATCATAATTAACAAACTCGATAATATGATAATCGATATTATTGTAATTTAGTAATTGAAAAATATTTTTATTCTAACTTTTTTCAAACTTTAACTTATAATTTTTCCCTATAAAAGTCTTTAATTTTTTCTGTTCTAAAAAATTATTGCTTTAAACTTTTCAACTTCGCACAAATTACCGTTAAATCATGCTATTAAAATTTTTAATAAAAAAGAAATGATTGGTGAAATTATGGAAGTGATCGAATTGAAAATGATAAAAAATGAAAGTGAAAATAGGCCAGAAAAAGTAAAAGTAAAAAAAAATATGAAAAGTAAAAGTAAAAGTAAAAATAGGCCAGAAAAACGAAGAATTCTTTAAATGTGCATGAAGATTGCTTTACATAAATTTCATCCGATCAACATTAATCATATCAGCAGATATCATAAAAGTCTTCAGAAGTTTCTCTGATCAAAAGAATAGACCGACTTTAAGTAAGCAACTGATAGAAATGTTAAAACAAATGAGTAGTTGCCTGGTACTTTATCTCGAATGATAGCTTAAAAAGTTACTAGAAAGATTATTTTCAGCTATAACTCCTTAACACTTTTTATCATTTTTATCTTATCGATTCTGATAACTTCTTTCTTTTTTTTAAATTATCATCATTATTATTCAAATGCTTCCTTCGCATCAAGTAAAGCAAAAAATTTTTTTCTTTTTTCCAGTATTACCATAATTGATCGAAAAATCGAAATAGTTTATCGTTAAAAAAAATTGCGAAATAAATTAACAGAATCATCATTTATCACTATTCTTTACTTTTAATTATGATATTGTTATTATGATGATTATGATCATTTTTCGATAACATGATGATGATAATAATTAATTATGATAATTTAGAAATTCTTTTAGATTAAAATTATATTTTTTCTTATTTTAATTTCTTATTTAAAAAATTAGAACAATTATAAAACGATGTATTATTTTTCTTTTTTTAATTCATTTTATCAAAAATTGAATTTTCAAACTTAATGAAAAAGAAAAAAGTAGTGAAAGGAGAAAGAAATTGAAATAAATTTTTGTTATAAATAAGTGATAAATTGATAAATAAATTAAAATAACTGATAAACTGATAAACAATATATAATCAAAATGAGTAAAATTAAAATGAATACATTTTACCGTTCTTTCCAACAATATAATACATTTTCATCTTTTCTCCTTTTCAATTCATTTCCTATTTCTTCACAGAAAAAAGTTAAGCTAAATTATTAGAACAAAAAGGAATTTGATATTGGAATTTAATTTGAATGTTATAGCTACCGCTACAACCATTTTACCAATCTTTGCTATAGCCTGACAAATTACTGTAGCTTACTGTAGCTTGATAAAAGATAGTACGATAATTGATGTTATCGTAATTTCTAATTGTTATAGTGAGATTAGAACATTTTTGTTCTAATTTTTAAATTTTTCCTAACAAATCTTTTCAGAAATTATAGAAAAAATTTTATAAAATAAAAAGAAAGAAAAAATTTTACCGTCATTTCTTCCTACAAAATAAATTTTTTAAATTTCTTCACTTAAATAACAAAAAATACACAAAAAATTTTCTCATAAATTTTTTATAAAAATAGTAAATAATTTTTTTTATTTAATTAATTTCTTTAATTAAGTCTACATCTTTATATCGGTATATATTTAATTTCGATCCCGAAATTCTTTATTGTTTTTGCAAACAAAATCTCTTCATAGTTTTTTTTATTGAGACATCAAATCAATTTTTTTCCACTTGAAAAAATAAAATTGTTTGTTTTCCATAATTTGTTTTCTTTTTTTTTTCAAAAATCTATCTATTCTCCTATATATCCGTATAACTAAAGTTTTCTCTTGAAATGCTAGGCTATACAAATACTAGTGGAGAGTTAAGCTAATTTTTTCATCCAACAATTCATCTCATTTTACGGCATTTTAAAACAATATTCAATATCCATTTATGAGAAACAATACCGATATGTGCCATTTATGAGAGAAAACTTTTATTCAAGATGCTTCTCATTTTGAAGAAAATGAAAAAAGAACGGGAAAATTGAATTTTCATTTTTTTTTCCACAATAAAAAAAAAAACTGATTTTCGCTTTTAAAAATATCACGTAAATTTATTTAAATTTTTTATATCATAAATCATGAATTTAATCATTGAATTATGTATTTCATTATTGTATCATGAATTCATTGCTTTATCATTGTATGATAAAATAATATTTAATTATTATGGCAATTGAATACATAATTTGTATTTTTGAAATTTTATTCATATTCGTAGTTCTTCGTATATTTATAATATTCGTAAGACTATCATTTCAGAAAATGAAATTTTTGATTTTATCAGCAAAAAAAAAAAAGAAAAATAAAAATTTATAAGTTTATTTTTTGTGTTTATAAAACTTTTCCATTGGAGTAGCCGACGATTTTTCGTTTGTTATCTTTTTTTCAATATAAAAAAAAAATGCAATTTGATTGACAGCTAAATTTCACTTCACAGTTTAATCTTAACTTACGTATTACGAATTTTTTATTCTCTCAACTAATATATATATTTATTTGAAATGAAAAAAAAATTTTGATATAAAATGGAAAAGTGTTGCAGCTGTTATAATTATAATTGTTGAAAATATTTTTGTTTTTAGCTTAACTCAATTAGCATAGAGATTAGATATATGATAAGAAAGTTCTTTTAATTGCACAAATAGACAAACTTAGAAGAAACAACAAAAACTCGAAAACTTAAAAAGCACATTTCATTAAAGTTCAAATTTTTCTATTATTTTTTCGATAAATTAAAAATTTGCATTAAAAAATTATAAAAATCTAAAATTGAAACATAAAGAAATATTAATATAAATATGAGTAACGAATAATGAATATGAATAGAATATGAAAACAAGTGTTAACGCATGAATATGATCGATATTATTTAAACTATACTATCATTTCGGAGAAGTATTTTTAAATTTTTGCTTTTCATAAATTAAGCTAATTTAGCAAAAAGTTCAAAATGAATGTTAAAGATAAATTTTGAATGATAAATGAAAGAAAAAGTAACAAAGAAAAAATTGAAAAGAAATAATAAATAAACAAATAAAGAGAGAGAGTAAACTGATAAAAATGTAAAAGTAAAAAGTATAACTTTTTATTCTTCCACTTCTTCACTTTTGAACGTATTTTCTTGATATTCAATCAAAATTTTCATAAAATGTTATAATGCTAAGATTGATGGAAAGATTGTTAAAATTGATAAAACATCAAAAATAGACAAGTAATTCGTATGAAATTTTTAAATCCATAAATTACGTTAATTTTCATCAAATATTTTATGAAAAATTCTTACTGAAAAAAAAAACTATTGGAATTATTATTTGAAAGTTATAATTTTTCATGGATGAGAGGATAAAGAAAAAAAGAGATGGAAATATTTATATATTTTTTTTTTTTGCGACAATTATAATCTCAATGATTTTGTTAAAAAACTAAATCCATTTTAAGCTTTCCTTTCTTTTCTATCATATCATCGTCTACAATCATTTCGAAATCATTATATATGATAGACATGAAAGATTAAGAAGGAATGAATGAATGAAACGAAATGATATGAACTGAAAATAGTTCCTTCTTCTTTTTCTTATAATAAATAAATAAATCCTTTCTCATTTGTTTTTTTTTTTAGTTAATTTCAAGATGATAAAGTTTCATTTGTTACGCTAAAATCAAACAATTGATTATTGATTATTAATTAATTGATTAAATAGTTTATAAGTTTACTAATAATAATTAGATTTTACTTATATAATTAGAAGCTTTATTAGTATGATTAGATTTTAATTTTTTTTTCGGTAGTCTATAAATTATTTGGAAACTTTCAGAAAACTCTTAGAATTGAAACACTATTTCATTATTATGATGATGATATTATTTTACATCATAAATAATCAATAATTCCTATCTTTTACTATTATTGCTGCTGAGAAATTAATCATATGAAAATTGTAAATCTTTGACATAATACTACAAGGAAATCAGAAAGTTATTTCTGAACAATTTTAATTTTAAAAAGATGAAAAGACCTTTATCATTGGCTTTATTTTATGGATCAATCAATTTGTTCGTCAATTGATTAAGCAAATGATCATTAACATGCAACTTTGTCAAGTTTTATCTTCGATGAAGAAAATTATTTAATGTAAAGTATGTGAACAAAAAAGTATGGGTAATCGTTAAAAATAACTACAGATAGTAAAATACTGCTAATATTATCGTTATTTTAATGATTATACTAGCAATAAAATAATAATAGTATAATCGTAATAATGATAATAACAACGATAATGATAATTTATGAATATTAAAATTGAATGGATTTTGTAACGATCAAGGCGGAATATACCGCTGGGAATAGCCGCATAAGCTGAAAAGATAGATAGAAGTGAAGTAGGGGAAATGGAAAAGCAAATCATCGATTATATCTTTGGTTCTTAAGATTGTATTTTGAATTATTACTCATTTATGTTAGATATATTCAGGTAAAGGTAAAATCTATGTTCAATTTATATTTAGAAAACTGAATAGGAAATTCAATTCATTCAATTTCTCACGAAAAAAATAAATTTTACTGTAATAAATTTTACTTTCCGGAATCTTTTCTGAATTATTTTTAGCTTCCAAAGCTATTAATAACTTTGGATGAATTAATCAGTAAGAACGGAAAAATAGATCAGTAACATTTAAAAGTTTATTTGCAATTATGATTTTATATCGTTATTGATTTAATCAATCAAGATCGAACAAAACGGCAGAATAGAAAATATTTTTCAAGATAAATTAATAAATAAGCATAGCTCACTTATCATATCTGATTGATCCGATCAGATATGATCAAATCAGACTAGAAAGAGAGAGAAAGAGAGATGAAAGAAAGAACGAAGTAGAATTTGATGATATAAATTAGAAAATTTCGAAGAAAATGTTCGATTTAAAGAAAGATGGAAAAAAGTTTGAAATTAAGCAATATCTATTTTAGTTGGGCAAGAAAAAAAATTAAGAAAAGAGAGGAAATCAAAAACCACTGATAGAATGATATATGAAAAAGAATTATGATAAGAAAAAGGTGTAATATGTTTTTTATCTAATAAATTTGGTATCCAAGTAATAAAAACAACGATTGGAATATCGTGCTGTTGATTAATGAATAATTTAAATCATAAAAAAATCTTACTTACTTTATATGAAAAAAGAAGATGAATGAAGCCTGAAAGGAATTTAATAATTCTCGAATTGAATGATAGCGTGATTGAGAGAGAGAATAAAGAATTAAGTATATGATTTGAGTAGAATTATAATTAAAGCATTCGTGATTGCATGAATAAAAAAATTGAAGGAAGCAAGTTAGAAAAAACAAATGTTAATTAATTGTATTAAAAAGTACTGTATTATATTAGAAAATGGTACTATATTATACATTATATTTGTACCATATATAATATCATGAGGGAAAAAATGTACTGTAATTAATATGTTATCTTAGTTACAGTAATTCTCATCATGGAAGTATTAACTAAATTCATAAATAAATTGGATAAAATGAGCAAAGAAAAAATTATTAACTGATATAATTTAATCAATAAACGTATTGATCGATTACATGAAAATGATCTAAATATTTCACAATAATAAATATTTTTAATGAATAATTTGATAAATTAGAAAATTGGAAAAACGAAATATTTAATGTTTACTTAATTTAATATTATTAAATCACCATTAATGATTATTTAATTTAATATTTAATGATTATTAATGAATATTTAATTTAATATCATTTAATAATTACTCAAAATTGTTTAATGATTATTAACGATTATTTAATTTAATATAATTAATATTAATGTATTCAATTTAATATTATTTAATGATTATTTAATTTAATATTTATTATTGATTATTGTTCAATTAGAGAAACGATTTCATATAAGAATTAATTAAATGATTATAATACGAAATGATCAAATATCGTGCAGTTTCCTTTATCTTTCAAATTAGAAAGTTAAGGAGAAGTTGAAAATGAGACGTAAAAAAAACTTTATGACAAATTATTCCTAATTAATTAAAAAGTTAATAAATTAATTGACAGAAACACATCAAAATTAAATTAAATAATAATTAATGGTGATTTAATAATATTAAATTAAATAAACATTAAATAATCGTTTCGTTTTTTCAATTTTCTACTTTATCAAATTATTCATTAAAAATATTTATTATTGTGAAATTTAGATCATTTTCATGTAATCGATCAATACGTTTATTGATTAAAATATATCAGTCAATAATTTTTTCTTTGCTTTTTCAATTTATTTATGAATTTAATTAGATACTTCCATGATAAGAATTACTGTAACTAAGATAACATAAAAGAAATACTGTTGCTGATTATTAATCATGATTAATCAAGAAAAAATGATAGAGATTTGTTGGAAAAGGTTATTATCAGTGAGAAAATTTCGCTCATCAATTAGCATAATCAAAAAATTACTTTTGCGATACTATTTTTAAAAAAGACATAAATTGAATTAGATATATAAAACGAAAATTGGTGCAAAATATTTCGAAAATTTTAAAGAAAAGAAAAAAATAGAAAATTTTAAATACTTTTCTTATTTACGAAATTATTTGACTAATAGCTTTCTTTTTTTTTGGCTGATTATTTGGTTAACATTACTAGTTAGCTAATATTATTTGTATTTTCAAAAAAGTTAAATTAAAAAAACTGATAATAATTATAAGTAATTATAGGTAAAACTAAAAATATTAAAAGTATTAAGCAAAAATTACGTGAAAAACTGAAAATCGTAGTAACAACAAATGGTACGAAAAATTAATGATAAAGAAAGTGATAGCAGAGGCGGAAATGTCAGTTTGTGAGCATCGGAAGTGTTAAAAGCGTTATTTTGATATATGCGCTTCGATATATCCGTTGATAATTAATTTAAAAATTTAATGACTAAAATTCGAATTTAAATACGAAAAAGACAAAAATGATTAGAGGGATCAAAGAAAAATTGCCAAATTTAACGAAAGCAAGAAAATTTTGAATTTAATTTTAGTGCTTCTTAGTTTAGTTTAAATGTCATATTATAGCAGTAAAAGTAAGCTAGCTGAACTGAAATTATTCCTTAGTGGTCTTTTATCCGGTTTTTTTTTCTTTTTAAATTTACTTAATGCTGCAAAATGATTTGGTAGAGATTTGTCCGATAATTAAATTTAATTTACAATTCAATTTTTGTTTGCAATGAGTTCAAATTAAATTAAAGTGTAAAAATTGTTAGAAAAAAAAAAACATTCACTGCAAAAAGAGTTTATTTACGTATTTAATCGATAATTTATAACTTATGAAAGAGTTTGTTTTTTCAAAAATTGTTAAACTATTTTAATAATTTTTTCAAAAACGCCTGAAACATTTCCTAAAATTCCAAATGTTTTAATTAAACTTATCATCTGGTACTTGATATTAGCTTAAGTCCAAATATGATGATGATTCATGAATGCGATGATTCATTGATGGTAATAATCATAAATCTAATCATTATTCTCAACCGCAATAAATATACGAATTACGAGTTATCAATAGCCATTTATTATCATTGACAATTTAGATCAGTCATCTAACATCTATTGGTAATTAAAGCTTTTGAAATGAATTCGATCGCTTTACAATGCTTATTAGAAATATAAGCAAAATTTTATACGAGTAAAATTGTTAGAAATATAAGTAAAGAGGAAATTCCAACTTATTAGAAATAAAAGTAAAAAGAAATTTTCAAATTTATTATTCTTTTTAAATCTTAGAATTCTAAAATTTTAGAATATTCTAAAATTCCCGAATAAAATACTAATAAAAACACGAAACCTCAAATCGTTATTCTCTAAAATTTTAGAATATTCTAAAATTCCCGAATAAAATATTAATAAAAACACGAAACCTCAAATCGTTATTCATAATCTCAATAAATGTAATGATGAATTAATGATATCAACTATCAACTATCAATAGCCATTTGTTATCACTGATAAAAAAAGTTGCATAACCTGAAATTAGCATTATCAATGTTCGAAAAATTTTTTCTCGAAAAGATTAATTGAAAGAATTCAATATTATTGAATGAAAAAGCGAAAAAATCGATAAAGAATTTAATTCGATTAAAAATCAAATAAAATAAAATAAAGCAATGGAAATGATTAAAAAGCTTTTTGAAGAAGATTTATCTCTTAGCCAATAATATTATTCCGCTTGAAGCAAAATGTTTATTGCATTTCCTTTTGCTCTAAGATTATTTTTCAGTTAAATCGAAAAATGACAATTCATTTTTTCCCGAAAGATAGGTTAATTTGACGGGGAATGTAAACTATGAAATTATTAATTAATTAATCTTCTTTCAGAAAATTAGTGAAAATATTGATTTCAAGAATTATTTTTATTGACTGATTGATTGATTGATTGATCGAATGAATGATCCGTTTTACATGGAGTAATGAAATAATTGATTATTGATTATTTAGTTTTATTTTTGAATTATATATTTCACATGCAACGAAATAATGTACGAGGTAAATTAAATGTTTCTATTTTAACCTTAATTTAACCTTAATTTTAACCATAATTTAGCTAACAATTAGCGTGAAGGATCATGGAAAGAAACCTCTAATCAGTGATGAAAGTAATATAGAAACTTTTGAAAAAGCATTATAATTAGCCATTCCAATAGAATATTTAATTAATTATGAATATGCTATATGGAATAATTCAACGTTCCAATTTCGGGACTCGTTTCAGGATATGAGAAAAAAAAAGAATTTCTTAAATTCTAAAATTGGATTTTTCTGAAATATCAAAAAATTGCCAAATTTACAATTAGCAAAATTAATTAACTATTATTTAGTAAAACAATAAAATCCGAATCACTAAGATACTATTCGAATAAACTAAGATACTGCGATATACTTTATATTTATTGATATAAGTATATTTATTGATTATTAATATAAAATATATCGAAGTTTATTCGAATAGTATCTTAATTATAAGATACAAAGTGGAATAAAGTAAAGTAAGAAAGTAAGACAACAGTTGTACACGTTATCTTCTAAACGCTTACTTGTTTAACAAGTAATTATACTTAAGAACACTTTAAAAAGCAATGAAAAATGAATTATCGTTCGTAAAAAGTATTTTTTTTTTTCAAGTTTTATCAACAAAAAATAAAACTTGCATATTTTTCGACATGCAAATTTCAATTTCAATTCAACAAATGAAAATATTTAATCGAAAATAAATGTATTAAGTAATTTCACGGCAAAAATTCTATCAAAAACTATTTAAAGCAAGAGTAGAAAAAGTAAGCAAAGGATTGAAAGTTAAGTTAGCAAAAAAAAATAATTTCGAAAGTAAAATTTTAAATTTAAAATTTTAAAATTTTAAGATAGAACTCTATGAAATATTGCATAATTATTAATAAGATAGGGATGAAAAATTGAAGAATCGTTAGCATTTAGAAATGATTGGAAACAGGAAAGGAAATTGGAAATGATCAGGGATTTAGTATCATTGATAGGGTTGAGGCTGCTTCATCTTTAAGCATTAGCTAATAGCAGAAAGCAATGGATTTTTCGCTTGTTCCACGGATGAAGTGAGTGTGGAAGAAGCTAAAGGGACAGAAAAGGATTTAAAATTATGCAAATTAGTTGGTGAAACAACAATGAATTCAGCAATAAATGTTAAAATTGGCCTAATACACATAAAATTGGCCTGAGAAATTTGCCATAAATTGTATAAGAATATTTATAAATGTATGTACATAAGTATATATGCTTATGATTGTTTATTATATTATCATTATTATTATGATTATTTAATTTAATTTTCTTTTATATTCTACAGAATTAATTTACAATTTACAGGTTCAGAATCTTACAATTGATAAGCTAAATTAATAAATTAATTAAAATTAAAAAAAATTAATAATTAATGAGAAAAAAAATTCGTTATTAATGAATTATCTAAAATTTTTATTCTCTTTCATATAATTTACTTTATAATTTAACAAATTGGAATATTTATAAATGTAAGTATAGAAGTATGTGTGCTTGTGATTATTTAATTTAATTGTCTTTCAAATTTTACGGAATTGACTTAAAATTAATAGGTTAACTAAATTTACAATAAACTTACACTTAATAAGTTAAAGATAACAGAAGAAAAAATTTCATCATTGATAAATTATTAAAAATTTTTTTTCTCTTTTATATAATTTACTTTAAAATTTAACAGTTGTAATTATTGAAGAAGAAAAAAGGATTAGGCTTTATTTCCTTTTTAACTTTTTAACAATTTCTAATTTCCAAATTTATCCGCCATCCTGTTAATCATTATCAGTTCCCATGGTATTGTTTCAATAATTTTAAACATAAAATGATAAAATTGATAAGCTATCGAATGTTGTTATTTTCAAATTACGAAATATTAGAGTGTAAGTTTTTTAAATTCAATTTACTTTATTATCATTTAATTAAACTGTTAATAATTCCTTAAAATTCACTTAAATTTTGTATTTTTTTGAAAGATAAAAATCACATCAATCGATTATTCATTTTAAGAATTTAAAAAAAAAATAATTTTCAATTTTTTTTAAACAAAAATTTGATTTATTTTGAAAGAATTGTGGAATGAATGATCACTGCTGGATGTTTTAATGAGAATAAATTAAAATCACTATTTTAGGTATTTAATTTATTTGAAAATTTTCATCAATCAAAAATTATGAATTTTTTCTTAGTATATTTAATTGCTTTCCTATTTTTCAACATTGGCAAAATAACAGCGATAATTTTGATTGTTAAATTATCTATGTAAATTATTGATTGATATTGCAATTTAACATTTATATAATAAATTCTGATTAAGCATTTTGATTTCAAATTTATTTCAACTTAAAATCTGTCATTCTTTTGAAATTAAAAAAAGTTATTTAACTTAATAAAGTTATTTAATTTAAATTTAATTGTTAATTTTCTATCAACAAAAATACCGTAATTTCTCATTTCTTTTTATCATTCCCTTTTTTTTTCCTAACTAACTTCTGATAGTATTTATCAAAAAATTATCAAAAATATTTAATCTCTTAGCATTTCTTAGTTTCGTTTTTTTTTTTTTCAATTGGTTAATTTATAGAAACGAAAAATAAATAAACGTCTCTTTTTCTTTTGTTTAAAATTTTCCATCTATCTGTAAATAAGTATAATTGTACTTTTGTACAAACCGGTTACTGAAAAATTCTTGTAAAATTAAATTAAATTATAGAAATCTTTTTAAATGAAAAAATTATCAGTGAAATTATTGCAGTTATGTTTATAAAATAAACTTGTTTATCACGTACGATTATGTAATCAAACTCTTAAAATTACTGAAAATAGCATATTTACTATTTACCTGATATTTTTTTTTTTGCTAATAATTTGGTATCATAAATATTATTTAGTTTGATTTTTAATATCTTAATTACTTCAAGATCTTTATTTCTAAGGTTATTATTTATTTTTATTGTTTATTACTTCGTTGTATTTTTCAAAATAAAGAAATCATATTAAATAAATCCAGCCTTGAATAAAAATCAAACTCAATTACATTCAACCGTAAATAATTTATCTAATCTTCAATGCAATCAATCAATCAATTTCTATCAACTTTTTTCCCCTATCCTTATCCTATCAATCTTGATCTTTATCTTGATCAACATCTTATCAATCGTTATCAATCTAATCATAAAGGAAAATTTTTCCCATATATGTATAGTAAAATTGTATCTAATTGTTGCATGAATATGCGAATATTGAATAAGCTATAGTTAATTAATATAAATATAGCTAGTCACCAAATTATTTATGTGTTTGCATGCATGCATGCATGCATGAATATGATGAATGGAATGCATTTATTGTATTGCAATAATTGCATGCATATGTTTGCTAAAAGTGCTAAATAGCATATATTAAGCTGCTTAATGATTAATTAAGTAATTAATAGAATTAATTGTTAGAAAGAAAAGATGGAATGAATAGAGAGTTATCAGCAAACAAGACAGTTAATTTTCATTTTTCATTCTTATCTTTTTTAATTTCTTGAAAAATTTTTCCACACAAGACATTTCCGCTACCAGTTTCTGCACATATGCGCCCGCAACATACACACACACACACACACACACACACACACACACACACACACACACACACACACACACACACACACACACACACAAACACACACACACACACATAGATCTCTCAATACATTCACCACTTTTCATTCATTCTTATTTACAACATGTATTACTTCGATCAATTCAATTAATTAATTATCTTCCTTAATTATCTATTGTTTGCTATCATTTTAATTTTCGCCTCTACGATTAAATATTTCCAAAAATTAATTTATGAATTCATCTTTCTCATTTTTTTTTTCTCCTTTTTAATTATACAAAAGTTAATTTTGTTTTTATTATTATCTTTAAAATAGCTATATAAGTTTGAAGTGTTTTTAAATTCACAAAGTTAACCTTGTTTTTACTATTATCTTCAAAATAGTGTATAAGTTAGAGTAATAATTCCTAAAATTTTTTTTAAGTAATATATAGGTTATAAGTAATAAAAATATTGTATATATGTAAGTAATGTATAAGTAATATAAGTAATATTGTATAAATAAAAATAGTAATTTTATTTTAATTTTAAATGATTTTACAGAAGATTTTTGCTAATTTTATTCCGTATTTATTATATTTTTAATTAATTTAATTAATATACTTTTGTTCTTTTTTCTTTTCATCAATTATTTGTAATTTTTGTAATATTTCATTCTTATTTGTGTAATTCTATTTCATTTAAAAATGACTAATGTTTATTGTGATATTTTGAAAAAAAAAAACAAAAACAAAAACTAATATTCATCCATGCAATTTTGATAAAACAGATAAATCATAGATAAATTCTAAAAAGATAATTATAGATAATTCATCAGGAAATACAGTGGCATAGTAGAACTCCATTTTACCGGATCACTTACGTGATATGGTGATAAATGATAACAATAAAAATTCCGGATAGTTAATATTCTGTACTGACTGATAAGCATTTATGGATTCAAAATGATATTTACGTGCAACGTGCGATGCTAATATTACTCAAAATTTCTCCTTCACAAATGTTTATTCAATTTTTTTGACTATAAGAATGGAAGTAGCAGCATCCGTTTGCATATTTCCGGTTGATTGAAACGGAAGTAGTGCTCTTTCTAAATGATAATATATGATAAATTATAAATTTGATATAAAGATTTTGCTAGGAAAAGAATCAAAATTAAAATGAGAAATTAAAAAAGCGAAAAATTATCTATATGATTTTATAATTATCATAAGTGATTATAATAAGTAATATAATCATTAAAGTAAAGAAAATTATTTTACATTTCAATAACAAAATATCAGTATCGCTGCATCGATTATTTAATATAGACAGGTTATATTGAAATCAAACTTAGGAAATATTGTAATTAAGCATGTTAAAATGATTAATAACAATATAAGTAATGGAAATGATAATCATAATCATAAGTTTAATGATATTGATATTGTAGTATTAGGATATTTTTAAATTGTATGTGACATTAAAATGTCGAAAAAATAATTTTGAAAAAGTATTAGTTGAGAAGAGTGAAAAAAAAAAGCGAATTGTTAAAATTTTAGAAAAACTAAATTTTGTACTTAAATAATTATCTGTTCATATCACTGCAAAATATTAATCATCAAAATATCATTTTTAAATTTTGCACGAAAAATAGAAATGAATGATTTTATTGAAAAACGACAAATTACTTGAATTTGTAAGAAAAAAAAATTTTTCTGTTAATTTTTTTTTTCAAACATTGAAATTTGTCAAAATGCAAAAAAAAAAAAGAATTATCATTTATGATTGGAAAGGTAAGCAAAGAAAAAAAAAACTACGAAACAAGAATTTTTCATGATAAAACTTCGGAGGAAATAATGATAAGAATTAATGAACTTTATGCTCGATTTCATCTAAAACCAGACATTCCATTATTCGATCATTTTACCTTTGAAATGATTGATTGATTTTAATAAAATTTAACAAAATTCGGTATTTAATCGGTATGATAGCTTTTTTATTCTTTTTAAAATTAAAAATCGTTTTAGGGTGGAATTTCTTCTTTTGAAAATTTTTTTCAAAAAATTTTTAAAGAGTACAGAATTTAGAGATTTATTATTATATTAATTATTATTATTGAAAATTTGTTTGTGTGTCTTTTTTTGATTTAAAATGAAATGACTTATGATTTGAGCTTAAATCTAGTAGGACTGGAATAAATTACTCAAAATAGTATAACTTAAATTCCTTGTCCATATTGATTAAATCGATTGAATAAATAACGATTTTTTTTTTTTTTGGATAATCAAATTTAATTATTTTCACTACTAAAGGAGTAAAAGATCCGCCAAAAATCATCTCGAATTATGAATATTTCTAAAATTTCAAATTAAAATTAATTTGATTTCGAAATTGACGAATGAAATTAATATGTGAAATCGAATCATTTGAGATAATTTCATTGATTAACTTGAGAATTTTTTATACTTAATGGTACTAAGTGAATAATACTAACTATTTGATACTAATTGATTAATTGGATAATTTTTTTTTCTCATTCTTCTAAACTGATAAAATTCATATTACTCTTTTACTTACTTATATACATGTATATGAGAAATGCTCAATAAAAAATTATTACTTATTATTAAAAAAAAATTATTATTATATTTAATTATTAAAAAATTATTATTATATTTAATTATCAAAATTGTCCAAAACTGATTAAATCGATTGAATAAATAAAGATTTTCTTTTTTTTTTTTTGCTTTTACATAATCAAATTTAATTTCAGTATAGTGGTAAATTAATAGATAATAAATAGAAACGAATATGGTAATATTATTATTATTGATGGCAAATTTCGTTTATATTTTGGCAGAGAAAAAAGATGACAATATTGATTTGATGCCAAATGATATTATCTGTCCATTCTGTATTGCTTTAATTGAAAAATTTCAACAAACCACTCAACAAAATTCGGATTACAAAAATGTTAGTTCTTTTAATTTTTCTTTTCAATTTTTCAATTTTGCTGAAAAAAAAAATAGTTCACGCAGATAACGTGATACGTAAGTGATACATAGACAAGCACGCACTTTTTTGTTGATATTTATCTAAATGAAATTAAATGAAAAATTATCCTACAATACAGTTGACGTACGTGATAGATGCATTAGACTAATACTTTAGAGAGTAAATTAATATATAATATTTATTAGACTAATATTAATAATGCTAAGAGTATGATACTTATGATACTGGTACATTATTGCAGTAGTATAGTATTTATTCGGATGAAATTAGATCTATGAGGAAGAATTACTTAATAGCTAACGTACGTGTTGCATACGTGTATACTTTATAGCGTACATTAATGTATAATACTTATTATACTTATATTAGTAATATACTTATTAATATATTATTGTAGTAGTAGAAAGGAATATTTCAAATTGAAGTCTTTTTTTTTTGTAGAAAAACGAAATTAACAGCTTGATTTGATTGTTTATTGATTGATCAACAGAAGCATAGCAAACTATCCTCTTACACTCATTTACATAATTAATTATACATTAATTAAAATTAATTTATCAAAATTCTATCGAAAAATTTTCGTCAAAACTGTACTTTTAGGTTCTATGCGAATCAATTTCGGCGAAAAATCGTAAGAACTATCATTTTTGCATTGAATCATTCGATGAAACAATAGTGGAAAAATTGAAAACTTTAAGTGCCGAAGATTTATGCAAAAGTCAAAAACTTTGCACAATTAATCATAAGAAAGGTAAAATTTTAATTTTTAAATTACAAAAAATTTTATCAAAAATTCATTACTTTCATTATTAACTTTTACATTTTTTTCAATTATTACTAACATTTGTTTAATCTTATATAAATTATTTAACAGAATTGAAATAATGCAAATTTTTAAATACTATTTAAATTGCAACCATAATAGAGTGACTCAATAACGATAACGAAAACAAATTATAATTAATTAAACTTGCTTTTGTATTTACAAAATTAAAAAAAAAAAAAAGAAAAACATTGCAAGCATCAATTTATTTGTATTAATAAGATTTAAATCAAAAAATTCATTTGTTCATTTATTTGATTTATCATAAGCGCATGAAATATTATCACTTTATCATAAAAGCATGAAATATTATCACTTTATCATAAAAGCATGAAATATTATCAGTTTATCATAAAAGCATGAAATATTATCACTTTATCATAAAAGCATGAAATATTATCAGTTTATCATAAAATCATGAAATATTATCAGTTTATCATAAGCGCATGAAATATTATCAGTTTATCATAAAAGCATGAAATATTATCAATTGTTAAGTAATATCTTTTTTTGAAAGCAGAAAAATAAGAACCAAAAAAAAAAATGATAAATATATTTCAAAGAGAAAAAAAGCCTTAACATAAGAGTAAAAGTTGATATAAGGACTATCTTTTAAGAATATTTTTTGGGATTAAATAATCAGAAAGGTCGAGGACAAGAAAAATCATTGGGTCATTTGTGATAAGATAACAGCTGACTAATATTTGCATTCCATCCTTATCCACTCAACTTTAGCTGTACGAATGTATTTGTAAACATTAGGCGCTGATGTCGTCTGATTAGTCGAAGGAACAATTGATAGGAATTGTGATAAATGATTATGGGTTAAACTATCCCTTCGCTACTCCTCCACTTCCACTTTCATTTTTTCCTTTTCCTTTTTACCTTCCTTCAATCATTTCTATTTTCGTTTTAAAATGATCAAAAATTTGAATATTGATTGATCAAAAATTAAAAGTTATCACGTTATCATTTCAATAGCAAAATTAAATTCATTTTATCATTTCCAAAAAATTCATGTTATCATTTTTATAGTAAAATTAAATATCTATTAAAATTTAGATTTTTATGCAAATTTAATTAATTCCTTAATTTCCAATTCCAGTATTAAATAGAAATAAAAACAAAGATAGCATTTTTTTTGAAAGAAAAAGGTAAAGTAAAGATGAAAAGCAAGTAAATAAATAAACAAATAAAATATATACATATTTAATAATCGATGAAATAATCAAATAATCGATATATTAATACTTAATATTATTGATTATAATATTATCATTTTTTATAATTTATAATTTATTTGCATTAGGTAACATATTTCACATTATGTGCATTAAAATAATAATTTATCGATAGTATCACGATGATCGTGATTTATTACAACTATTTTCCTTCCCATACTTCCTTAAAACATTTATGATAATCTTTAATCTTAAAATGAAATGAAAAAAAAAATTATTGCATTTTTAAAATATTTCCTAATATTATTGTTTATTTATTAATATTAGATAAAATAGAATTTTAATTATTTTGATAATTTGCACGCATTTTAACTAATAGTTTTAATTAATAATTGCTGCGAAAGGTATACAAATTAATGATTTGGAAAATGATTTAATTATAATTTCTGCAAATATTTCCTTAACAAATCATTTAGATTGGTAATTGATTTAATTAAAAATTTTCAACCTAAAAGTAAACATATAAAGTTTGTTTGTTATAGTAGTAAAACTAATGGAAAATACTGGTAAAGCGGATTTTCCAACAATACCAGCAGTAACTGATGAGCAATTGAAGAATGCTGAAAAGTATGATATCCTTAAAACAATTGGTGATATTTTAACTGGAAAGGTTGAAAGTTCAAATGGAAAGAATTTAACACTTCATATTGATTTGGAATTTCGTAAATCACAACCTGATGAATTAGTAATACTAGAGAATTCAACAATTATTCCTACGCTAACAGATTCAAATAGCACTTAATTAATTAATGAAATGATATGATATTTTAAAATTTTTTGCTACATTTATCAATTTTATCCGTATTGTCTCTAATTTATCTCACATTTTCTGCATCTATGCCATCAGCTGAACTCAAATATTGATAGTAATTTTAAGAGAAAGCATAATAAAATATAGTATAAATTGTAATTTCAAATATATTGGGAATGTTGTTTTAAATTTGAAAAAGTTGACTTTTGAATTTTTAATTACCGAAAAAGTTACTAGGCTGTTGTTTGCCTTATGTCTTCGACCATATTCTATACAAATCTTGGTAATAGTTTAGAAAAGTTCTGGAACCAATGTAGTACACATTTGAATTGGTACCATAGGATTACTCACGTTTGAATTGGTACCGTAGGATTACCGAGGTGTTAGTTTTCAGCTCCAAATAGGAATAACACATATCATTTGTTTATCACCTCAATAATAATTCATAATTAAAATTCGAATTTTTTTGACGTATTCTTAATCACATGAAAAAAGTACTACAAAATTTAAGAGAATCATGAATGTAAACAGAAATAAACAATTAAATTCAATAAATAGCAAAGTTAGCACAAAATACCTGTTTATCTCTTATCTGTACTTTTGTATTTCTAGAGTATTTCAGGCTTTAGAATTGTCTGTTTTTAGGTTATAGCATTTATTGATATCTTCTTTATCATTTTTTTCTTTGTAATTTAAATAATTGCGATTGTGCGAAACTGTTATGCATGCAATTTTCATTTGCTCGAATTCTATTTTAAATAAATTCCATTTTCATGAAATTCGATAACAAATCAACAAAGCAATCAGAAAAAGTAAAGAAAAAAAATTTAACTTACAAAAAAAAAACTTACAATGATAAAAATAATTATTTTTGAATAAATATTAAGATTAGTTACTTTTCCTCTAATATTTTCTGCAATTTTAGTTTTCTATTTCAAAAATTCTCAAAAATTTAAAATATAAATTACATGTTAAATTCCGAGATGCAACAAGTATAACCTAAAAGTTAATTTATTCAAATTTTGCAAATTTCACAATTTGTGTGAATTTTTCTTATTTCATTATTTCTTTTCCTGCGTCTCTCTCCCTCCCTCTCTCTCTCTCTCTCTCTCTCTGTTCTTTCTCATTCTTTTGTTATCAGTATTAATCTTATCTTTGATTATTAACAAATTATCAGAGAATTTAACACACACAACAACAACAAATTATCATAAAACAGGATTAATATTCAACCGATGACGATCGAATAATTATTGAAATTCAGCGAGAAAAAATTCAAAAATGAACAAGAATTTCCTAAATTCTATAACTTTTAACAAATTAAAGCAATAAATGGTTTTGGTATTATTGAAAATTAACAAGACGTCATTTAATTTTTATAAAACTTTTATTTATATAAGGCATTCGTCAAAGTAAGTTTAAAATTACATGCCATACATATCTATTTGATTCAAATCAATAAACCATATAAAATCATGATGTAATTTTTTCCATTATCGTTTTTCTTTATCTACCAGTAACTTCAAATTTAAGTTTCCAGAAGTTAACAATTTAAATTAAGTTTGCAATCTGATTCATGACCAGTTATTGATTGCTGAATAATCGAATTTCAAATCAGCTGGGCAAATGAGAACAGTATTGCTACCTGGAACTTTCTAAATTGCTAAACTGAAGTTTGAAGCAGACGAATAAAACAACAAATATTATAACAATTTATTAAAATTAAAATTTGATACTATTAAAATATGATGGAACAAAACTTTGTTCTCTTTAACTTTCCATTCATTAATCATAAATTAGCAAGAGCATTTTCCATCATCAGTTCAGCCAGGGATTTTCCAGTAAAATTGAAGCCAAGGATTCGTCCCAAAATTTTCAGCAAAGATATGGCAAACTCAAAAATTCTAAACTTTTCTTTTCGGGATTAAAGTGAGAATAAGAGAAGATAATGATACATGTAATTTTATTCATTGAAATAAATTATAAAGAGAGTAATGCTAATGCTAATTTGGATATAATATGAATAACTTAGAAATGCGAAATAGCATAAACAGCAGAAAATGAGAAAAGAATTGGAAAAAGGATTAGGGAAAATTAAATTAAAAGAATTCAATTAGTGAAATAACAATCTGCGATAACGGAAAGAGTAGCGCTTATTTCAGTTCAAATATAACCTAACTGTTTCTTTTTTCAGTATGAATTCTTTTTAGGTGTAATCTTAATGTGTACGGCGATAGGAATCTTTGATTACATGTAGGACAGATGAAAAAAGGCCTCCAATCATTGTGAATTTCCATGTGCCTCATCAAATGACCTCTTTGATAAAAGTTTTTCCCGCATTTTAAACAATTAAACAACTTTTCACCGGTATGAATTCTCATATGCTTCTTCAAATTCGATAGTTGAGAGAAACATTTGCTGCATTCGGAACAATTATACGGCTTTTCATCGCTATGAACTCTCACGTGAACTCTTAAATCGTATGCTTGAGAGAAAGTTTTCCCGCATAAGGTGCAGTTATGTGGTCTCTCACCGGTATGCTTCCTCATCATGTGGGTTTTCAGGTGGCAGAATTGGAAGAAACTTTCTTTGCATTCTGAACAATTGTACGGCT
>JABVXU010000499.1:0-39441 GCA_013365365.1 Cruorifilaria tuberocauda
AATTGTATCGAATTGATAAGTTTTTGATAAGGAAGTGAATTATATACATCGAATTGAGAAATTTCTGATAATAACACATATGTAATTGATAAGTTTTTGATAATTACACATATCTAATTGATAAGTTTTTGATAGGGAAATGAATTAATTGTATCGAATTGATAAGTTTTTGATAAGGAAGTGAATTATAATATATCGAATTGAGAAATTTCTGATAATAACACACATGTAATTGATAAGTTTTTGATAAGGAAATGAGATTACATTTTACGTTTTTAATTGAAAATAATTAAAATTAAAATGAAAGCTAACGTTCTTGATCATTGCTAGGAAGTTTAGCAACAACGGCACAGTAAGGTTTCGTCGAATTTATCAATTGTTTGTTAAATATACAGTATGTTATCTCTGAAGATTTCGCTTTTTGTTTTTATTAATTTTTGCTAATTGGGAATCATATCAGTAAACTGTATTTTTATTCATGATCAATCAATATATCAGATAAATTTTCCAATCAATATATCAGATAAATTTCCCAATCAATATATCAGATAAATTTTCCAATCAATATATCAGATAAATTTTTCAGTATTATAAAAATGATAAGATAAATGGAAAAAATCAAATTTTTTTCAAGTAAAAATTTAAACGAAAAATTTTATAAATTAAAAAATTTATTAAACTATTAATTATATTAAGCTAAACTATTATAACAAAAAATATATTGTAAAAATTTTCCGTTTTTAAATTAACATCAAATAAATGAGCAACATTTTATAATTATATTTAATTAAAGCTAACAAGAAATTACCATCAGTGTGAGCTAGGAAACTAGCAATCACGATGACCTGTAATGAAAAAAACATTTCCGGAAAATGATTGAACTGATTTCTCAAAGATTTTTGTTTATTAAATTAATAATTATGCAAAATGATATTAGCAATATGCGTAATTATTGATCCAATATTTCCATTTATCGTACTGGAATTGAGATTAGGAGGATAATTAAATTGATTAAATCATTTCTTAAACTGTGAATTTACTTCGTAGATTAATTAGTAAGCAGAAAGAGGAGAAAAAACAATCAAAAAAGTATTAACTAAAACTTGATATTTGATACTTATGATAGTTATTGATAATAGTTATAGCAGTTTGATAATTGTGTTAACATGAATTGATAACTTACATTGGAAATTAATTTAAAATATTTCAAAGTGCTTCTCTCATGAAATTTGTTTTAATTTAAGCTGAAAAAATGTGAAAATAGAGAAATGAATTAAGATTATTACGCTATTTCAAGCTTAAAAAAGGTTTATGAAAAAATTTTTATTGAATTTTTTATGAAAAAATTTTTGTTTAATTTATTTAATTTAGAGCGGAGAGCTTATAAAATAATTCATACAAAATTATCAATTAAACTCTTAACCATTTGCGCATTCATCTAATTCGGCGCAAAGTGTTTACAAAATGTCCTCTAAGTCACACAAACTATCAATGGGGCTCCTAACCATTTGCGCATTTATCTAATTTGGCGCAAAGTATTTATAAAATATCTTCTTAGCCATATAAAATTATCAATTAAACTCTTAACCATTTGCGCATTTATCCAGTTCGGTGCAAATAAAAAGTCTTCTAATTCATATAAACTACCAATTGAACTTCTAACCATTTGCGCGTTTATCCAAAAATTCTTCTAACTCGTATAAACTACCAATTGAACTTCTAACCATTTGCGCATTTATCTAATTTGACGTAAACAGTCTAGAAAAAGTTCTTTTATCCATATAAAATTATCAATTAATCATTACTCAATCAATCACTAATCTTTTTGTCATTTCTCCTTGCAATTTACTGTTTGCAAAAAAAAAAAGTGATAAAATTAAATTTGACCGTTAATGGCGGAAATTGTCAGCAATTACTATTGCCATTAACCGTTATCACACGTCGATTGCATAATTGACAGCGAAGAAAATTGCGCTAAAACAAGTTTATTCCGCCTCTTTCCGATCGTTTTTATCACCGGCGTTTTTGTCTTAATTATTGAATTTCTAGTTTGTGATAGTATTTTTTTTTGTAGGTCTCTTCACTTGCACATCCTACTATTAACTAATAAATTCTTTCATTTCTTGTTTAGATTAATTCTTTCCAACTGATTGACAGAATTAGTTTGAAAAAAAGCAAAAGACCTTTTTTCTCAATTTCTCATCAGAATTTTATTTGTTTTCTGCAATTTCTATTAATTTCAGCAAGTGCTTATTGAATTGTATTTTAAGAAAATTTCAAAAATTAATTTGAATTTCTCAAATATTTTAAAATGATTGAGGAAAAGTTATTTAAGTAAATATAAATTCTTAAGTCTTTGTAGTCTTAACAGTCTTAGATCTGCAGTCTTAAGTCTTAATAGTTTTCATTTCGTTTAAGTAATGATAATATATACAGTATAGTAAGATAAGACAGATGAGGGTTTTCTTTTAGTGGTACCTTTTCTAATAATTACTTCAATTTCCATTACTTGTAATTACTAGTAATTTCTAACAATTCTAGTCTTTATCAGTTTTGTTTTCATAATTCAGATTTTAAATTATTGATTTTTATTTTCAGTTAATTGTTTTAGCAATTGTTTGCATTTATATAATTGATACTGTTTATCACTGATATTGATAATGATTATAATATTATCAGTAATTCTCAAAAGGATTATTCATGTCTTTTCATTTGCTATTTTAGAATATTTTCTAAATTGTTTTTGGAAGAATAAATTGATCGATAATTTTCAGTAAGTTACTAGAGGAAAAATAGAGTAAATTAAAAGGGTCAAAAGGTTAAGGGAGCATTTAAGCAAGCTGGAGAGTTCCATACAACGATGGGTACTAAAAAACGATCAAATACGAGCAATGATTTTTGGAGTCTTTATAGTTTTGCAGATAAAGTTGATATTCAGGTGGGTCATTTTAATTTAACCTTTACTTGACCCTATAATTCATTTATTTTCAATCAATTATATAATAACACTTTTTTATGTTTAAACATAAATTCGCTCAAATTCATGTTTCAAATATCTAACTTATCTGTGGTATAACAAGTTGATATATCAGTATAGTGATAATTGATCAGTTATCATATCACTTATCAAATTACTAAATTATGAATTTTATAGTTAATGATAATTGGATTGATTCTGGCATTTATTCAAGCAATTCTTCTACCTTTTGTATGGCTTGTAATGGGTGATTTCGTCACATTTTCAATCGTTCGTGAGGTTAAACAAACTTTTCGACTTCATATTTATCATTTAATAATAGAATTAAAACTTATCACCAGTTTATCATTAACTTATCATCAAGTCAAATTAATAGCAATATTTCATAAATTTTTCAAAAATTTCTTAGAAATTCCCGGGCTGCGAATGATTAATAGTAAGTTAAAAATAATCAGTGGGATAAATATTTAAAAGAAGTTAGCTTATCAAATTCAGTATTACTGTTTTTATTACAATTTGATATTTATATCAATTCATTGTTAAGTTTAAAATGGCTTGAATGCTTTATCATATCAGTATTTTTATATAAGCGATTTGCTTTTCCGTATTGCGATTCAATAAGTTGCTTCCTGTAACTTTAATTATGCTTAAAAGTAAGAAAAGGGTTAAAGTTCATACGTGTACGAATTAGAAACAGCAAGTGATATTTTTCCTTGTGTTTGTTTTACAAAATATTTTCCTAAATTAATTTTATTCCATTTCATAAAAAGTTGCTTCCGAAAAAAACTTTCTTATCAATCATTTTGACATGTTGGATATGATATTATTATTGAAATAAATTTTTAGTCTAATTAATTATAGCTAAAATTTTTTTGTAACTATCAAAGATTTCAATTATTTTTTTCAAGCAAAGTGTTAAGCATAACAGTAAGAAATGGTACGGTATTTATCGTACGACAAACAATGATATGATAATTAATATATCAAACGGTAGTATAGTATTTATCAGTACAGTAAACGATGAATGATATGATAATCAGTATAATTCGTGATATGATAATCATTATATCAAATTGTTACAATGGAATAATTTTACTAATTAGAATGTAAAGCTTACTAATTAACGAATTGAAAAAATTTAAATTTCAATAGCTAATTTCGAAATTTCTTAAAATTAAATGAAATTTAAAACTTAAAATATGCATTTTCTTTTTTTTAATTTTAATAAAATTCAATTTTCGTTTTTTTAATTTCTGTTTTTAAGAAAAATGAATCGAACCGGAAGTATTATTATTGTAAAACTTCATTCTTCTTTTTTTTCAATTGTTAAGGTTAATTGCTCATTGTGAGGGAATGAAAAACGGAAATTAAAAAAAAAGCTAAATTAAATTTTTTATCAACTTTATTTCTTTCGTCCAAAATTCCATTCATTGATCGTTAGAAGAGAGATGATAAGATGATCTCTGATTCATTTTTACAGGTAGATGAACCTTGACTGTTAACAGATGCGCAAATTGTCGCTCTAATTACCGCTACATTGATCTATATAATTACAAATTGTTTTATAAATTCTTATTAAGATTAAATAGTAAATTGTTGAAGTGTGAAGAGTAATTATTTTTTTTTTCCTATTTAACAGATAGTTAATACTTCTCTAGTGATTCATCAATTCGTATCACTAAGTGCTGATCGCTTATCACAATTTATCAATTGATCATTGAAGAATACTTTCCAGAGAATACACTCAATTCAGTTGTATCAATTAAGTTAAGCTAACGCTTAAGTTGATATAAAATTTTATGTTTAAGCATTTAAAATTAAAATAATGAAATTTTGATTTTATAAGCATCTTGATAATTATTGTAAATTTCAAGTAAAAAATTGTATAATTTGATACTGTCATTGATTACTACGTATACATGGAAAAGTCAAGAATGATTGAAAATTTTTTGAGGAAACTAATAAATACATAATTTTAACCTTTGACATTAATTACAAATAACATCAGTTCTTTTTGAATACTTGACACTGCTCTTCATTATTACGCTTACATGGAAAAGTCGAGAATGATTGAAAATTTTTTGACAAAACTAATAAATACATCAATTTGACCTTTGACATTAATTACAAATAACATTAGTTCTTTTTGAATATTTGACACTGCTCTTCATTATTACGCTTACATGGAAAAGTCGAGAATGATCGAAGAATTTCTGACAAAACTAATAAATGCATAATCTTGACCTTTGACTTCAAAAGTTGCAAGTTTAATTGCAGATAATATCAGCTCTTTTTGAATACTTGCAATAAAATTCGAATTTTGATATGAGATACACAAGCTTGCTAAAAACAAATTTGGCCTTGAGATACAATACGGTATTAGATTATTAATACCGTATTGTCATACAACAAAACTGATTGTTAATCATTAATCACACAACAAAACTGATTACTCGATTGAATCATGATAATATAGAAATTTAATAAGTATATTTCAATTAATTATCCTATAATTAAAAAAAGAAAAAGAAATCCCAATAAAGGATTAATTGTTAATTAATTTTAGCAGTATAAACTGGAGACGATGAAAATTTTGGAATCATTTGATTTCAACAAACTTGAATTTGGCTTAAACAGTAACAGTAGTTTTGATCCAACTAATTTTACCGATTCAATTCGACAATCACAAATCGATGAGAATTTTGAACAGTCCGCTACACCAGCATTTATTATGATGTTATCATTATCAGTTGCAACATTTATTGCTGCTTTTTTTCAGGTACAATTAATTCTTTACGAAATCCTGATAATATCAAAGAACTGATATCGTTATCAGTATGTACAGAACTCTATTGTTTGAAACATTTAGATTCCTAATTTAGTAATTTGGATTCTAATCTAGCATTTAATATAAAATAGATACCATTTTTTGACTATTGAAATTTTCTTTGTAATTCATGAAATCGAAATTTCAATTTCGATTACTCCTATCATTCTTATCACCAATGATAATAATATCTTTTCTTTAATTCCAATATACTCAAGTCACTAATCTTCTTTTTATCGATCATTTCGAATTATTTAGCTAAATTTAATTGTAAATAAAATGTTTTATATAGCGTTTGGCATGGGAAGTCTCAGGTATTAGGCAAGTTTTCCGAGTTAAAAAAGCTTATATCCGTAAATTGCTACACATGGATGTTGCTTGGCTTGAATCACGACATTCCGGACAAGTAGCTTCGATGCTGCAGGAGTAAGTTATTTATTATTTTGACTTTTAGTTATCGAACTAATGCATGATATTTCAGCTTTTTGTTTTTTGAAACTTATCTCTCAAAAAAACCAAAAAGAATATTTCAGCAATTTTTACTTTCATTAATCTTTAATCATCACATCTTTAATTTAAATTGAGAATTTGATATCAACTATATCTTTAATCATTTTCATTAATTATATATATTTAATTCGAGAATTGGTAAAAATTCTATTTTTCGCAATTTTCATACCGAAAAAAGTACCGGATTTCAACTTATACTGTGTTTTAGCTTATACCGTATTTCAACTTATACTGTATTTTAGCTTATACCGTATTTCAGCTAATACCGTATTTCAGCGTATACCGTATTTTAGCTTGTACGGTATCTTAGCTTATACCGTATTTCAATATATACCGTATTTTAGCTTATACTGTATTTTGCATTTTAGCCATGCAGATTCAATTTATCAAGGTATTGCTGATCACATTCCAATGGTTATCTTCATTTGTGTTTATTTATTGGTTACATTATCAGTTTGCTTCTATATTCAATGGGATGTTACTCTAGCGATGTTTGCAGCACTACCATTACTTATTGGAACAAGGCTTATTTTTAGCAAAGTTTACTTTTAACTCTTACTTTTTTACTTATAAAATATTAATGCAGTAATAACTTATATACATTTTAATCAACAAACTTTCTTATCATTTACACTTACGTGTCCGTAATTTTCTTCTTCCTATTATTTTTTCATTCAAAATAAGACCAATAACCTGTTTTCTAATTACTGTATTATTTTCGAATCATTTTGCTTAATTTTTGCATTCCTATAAAAATATTCAAATAGAATTTAGATTAAAAAAAAATTGTTACAAGTAAATAATTTACTAAAATTTACTCTATCTTATGTTGATTACTGTAAACAAATATAATGATTTCCTGTTTCATTGATTTTCAATATATTACTTAAAACTTATTTTAGTGGTTTTGTAAAACACGTGATGAGGAGCAAAAACTATTAGCTAAAATGACGAATTTGGTACAGGAAACATTCTCCTGTATCCGAACTGTTATAGCATTTACTGCACAAAAACAAACAATCAACAAGTAATTACTAATTATATTATTTTTTAATTTTTATTCAATATTTTTTCTCTCTCATTCAAATATACTATTTAGTTATACTAATTTATATCAAATTTCCATAAATATTATTAATTAGGTATGAGCGATTAACAATCGAATTAAATCGAATGACTGAACAACGTCTTACCGCTTCATCTATTTATGATGCACTTGCACAGGTAAGTGAATGGAAATTTTAAAGATAAACAAGTTGTCAGGTAAATAACGGTTAATCATGATGACAAAAAATTATTTCTCTGCTATTTCACAGTATTCTTGTATTTTATTAATCACCAGGTAAATAATAATTAATCGTTATAACAAAGTTATCTTTTTGTTATTCCTGTATTTCTATATCTTCTTAATTGTCAGGTAAATAATAATTAATTACAACAAACTTACTTCTTAGTTATTTCTGTATTTTATTAATTTTCTTTCTAATTAAATGCTTCATTTTGTTCTTCCATTTTTTCTTTTCGTATTTTTAATCATATCGAAGATGAGATGCATTATCAATAATGGAAATTGTAAGAGCAATTTTTTTGCATGAAAATAAAATTTCGTTTATCCTAAATGAGAGATTTAAATGCAGTTAATTACTGTAAAAGTATAGAATTAGAGGTAAAAAAAATTCATATGGCATGATTATGATATGGTATGATATGATATGGTATGATACGATATGGTATGATATGATATGGTATGATACGATATGGTATGATATGATATGGTACGAATGATATGGTATGATATGAATACTGAATATGTGTAATATTCAATATTTGCTTTTTTTAGGTTCTATTAACTGAATTCATTTTTACCGCAGCAATATGTTACGGAATGTGGCGTGTTGATGATGTTAATCCAGGTCGTCTTGCTGCTGTATGTTGATAAATTATAAAATAATTAATAATTTAATTACTGAAATAATTAATTGAAATGATAAATTTGATTGAAAGAAAATTTTCGGATATGATAGGAAAATTAAAATGCTCATTATCTCATATTAATTAGTAATTTAATTATTCCTCTGGTATATTTAGCTAGCAATCAATATGCTATATATGTGCATTACATCGATCAGTATCGGTTTTCATTTGACTGGTGCATCGACCGCTCGACGAAATGCTAATGAAATAAATGAAATTTTAATTGAAACACCAAATATTGAATGTTACGTCAATAAACATAGTGAAAGTATGTTAGCACCACGTGGACGTGGAGCTATTGAATTCAAAGATATTAATTTTGCATATCCAAGTAGACCGGATATTGAGGTATTTTGTTAAATAATGAATTTTCGAAAACTCTTTATTATAATATTTAAATCTATTTTAAGTTTTGAAATTTGATAAATAACATATTTTTGTTAAATTTATTGATTGATTTAAGTTTTAATTTAGTAATTTGATAATTAATATATTTTGTTAAATTTATTTTTTAATCTTTTTTCTAAGTGTATTTTTAATGAATAAAATTTTGTGTTACATAAAAATTTGAAAATTACAGGTATTGAAAGGTGTATCATTTACTGTAGCAGCAGGTGAACATGTTGCAATTGTTGGACCAAGCGGATCCGGTAAAAGTACCATAACCGCGCTGATGTTACGATTTTACGATCCAGCTACTGGAACTGTTGGTATTTTTGAAAGGCTATCTTATATTCGATTTACTACGATCTAAATATATCATTTTATATTTGCTATTATTACAATCAAACTTTTTGAATATAAAGAGAGAGAGGGAGAGTTATTACTCTTTTTTCATTGTATAATTTAATTTAATAATCATAGATTACCTTGGATGGTGTCAATTTGAAAAAACTTAATCCTGATAATTTACGTGCTCAACTTGGTTTAGTCAGTCAAGAACCAGTACTCTTTGATGGTTTGTATTAATAATTCCAATAAGTAATATTGTGATCATATCATTCTAATACTTTTAAGTTATTTTAAAAAGTTAAATTAGGTAAATTGTAGTATCGATCTTACTTTAGTTTTATAGGTACAATAAGTGATAATATTCGATATGGACGTTTAAATGCAACACAAGCAGAAATTAATGAAGCAGCTCGAAAAGCAGAAGCTTGGCAATTTATTTGTGCTTTACCTGAAGGAATGAAAACTCGTGTTGGTGACAGGTTTTTGTATTTTAGAATTTTAAAATTATAAATATCTTATCAGTCTTATCTGTTGTTATCAGTTGTTAATAACTTTTAATTTTATTATTGATAAGTTATAATTTTTCACATCTATTTATTGATTATATTTGAGAAATTTTTATCATTATCAATTAAAAATATAACTCTACCATTTTTTCAAAATAATTTGTAAGTTAAAATCTAAAAGATTGAGAGAACAAATTTATAAGTTATATAAGTTAACTAAGTTAAAAAATAAGTTTAATAAAAAATAAAAAAACTTTTTAAAGTAAGCTTTTTGTAAGCTAAATGTAAATTAGCTATTTAATCCTATTATACTTTAAGAGGCTTACAATTATCTGGTGGTCAAAAGCAACGTGTAGCTATTGCACGTGCAGTAATCCGTGATCCATCCGTAATGATATTTGATGAAGCGACATCAGCGCTTGATACGAAACATGAAGTTGAGGTACAACGAGCTATCGATGCAGCTAGTCAAGGTGTTACGACCATTACAATAGCCCATCGGTAACATTATACTGTAATTAATATACTGTAACTTGGTACATATACTGTAAATATACTGTAACATTGTACTGTAATTAAATATACTGTAATTTGGAACAGTTATATCAACCAGTAAAAGATTAAAAGTTATCAATATTAAATGTTAATTAGAAATTAATTAATCATTATTCCAGTAATGCAGAATTAATTAATTCTCGAATATAAATGTAAAAATTTTAGCTAGCTGAAATAATTTACTCTGATAAATTAAATTTTCTACTGAATTTCTTTTTTTTTCTTTGAAATTAAGTTAAGTAAAGTAAACTTAAGTTATATTTTTAGATTGAGTACTGTACGAAATGCGGATCGTATAATCGTTCTAGAAAGTGGACGAATTGTTGAAGAAGGAAGTCCAGAAGATTTATTAAATAATAAAGATGGTAAATTTTATCGAATGTATAATGATCAAAAATTCGATTCATTGGCTGTTGATAAATTGACGGTGAATTCACGCACGCGATCAAAAGTTACGTTAGCTGCGCATTTCTCAATGATGCCAACAGATTTTATTGTAAGTGGCTTATCATTTACTTTATCAGTAATTTATATTTTATTATCAAAATATGATAGATAGATGAGAGGATGTGATACATCGGTGTGTAAGTGATTTATAAATTTGAGTATGATTTATTAATTATTCAAATTTTATTATTAAAATGTAAATAATGATTAATTACAGAGAAAGAGAGAAAGAATATTGGCTTTATGAATTTTTTAAATATACTGATGTTGATAAGTGATACTAATAATATACTGATATACTGATAAGTAATAGATGAGTGAATATACTAATAAGTAATAGATGAATGAATGATTGATAATTTATTCTTTGATTTATTGTTAATCAACTTTGACCTTCTTTTTTTCATAATATATAAATATGGTAGGATGTGATATAGAGATGTATATGGATGATAAATAAATTTGAGTAACTGATAGATAATGATGATATTTTAGGATGCCGAAACATACCGTCGTGCATGGGCACGTTCATCATTGGGCGCACATAAACGACTTGGTAAATCATATTCCGTACTTAGCATTGATCGTGCAAAATTAGCCTTACCTGTAATGTCGAAAAGACGTAGTCGTATGGATACATCATTCAAGAGAAATATCATGGAAGTAGCAATGGATGATAAAGAAGATTATGATGATGAAACTTTGGTTAATTTATTCATTTTCTATTCTCGATTATTTTTTAGTTATGAAATAGAATTATGAAAAAGTATTAACTTGTATCAAAATTTTATCAAATTAACTTATTAGAGTTTATCAATTAACTTATGTTATTAAATTAACTTATCAATTTACAAATTAACTTATTAGTAAAAGTTCATGATAACTGATTGATAAGATTTATGTTAATGAGGATTTGATAGGATCATCCTTGTACCTGATACAAGTTAATATGAAATTGTAATTTTTGCGAGTAATTTTTTATCGTTAATGAAAATTGTCGCAAAAAAAAGTTATGGCTGTTCCAAAAACTTGAAAATTCTTTTTCTTCAAATCAAAATCAGTATACTGCTATTCAGTGCTATTTCAATAAGTCTATCTTCTTGAAGTATAACTTTGAAGCATAACTCTGAAATATAGCTTATTCGAAGTATAAGTTTGAAGTTTCGAAAAAATATAACTTAGCATTTAAGTATTAAAATATTGAATCATTGAAATGGAAATGTTGAACTGTTTAAATACTGTAAAATATACTGTAAAATGTTTAGTGTAAAAAATGTTTAAATATTAAATATTTAAGTTTCCCGGAAAAGCGACCAATTTTAATGCAATGTGGAATTTGATTAAAAGTTACAAAAATGGTTATAGACGTTTAAGTATAGCTATTCCGGCGACCATTATACGTGGATTCTTTTTTCTGCTTATTTGTTTCGAAGTTTCATCAGTACTTGAGGTAAGTTTATCTTATTAACAAGTTATCAGTACTTGAGGTTAGTCTATCTTATTATCGAATTATCAGTACTTGAGGTAAGTCTATCTTATTAACAAGTTATCAGTATTTGAGCTTAATCTATCTCATCATTAATTCATCAGTACATAAGGTTAGTCCATCTTATCAATGAGTTATCAGTACTTGAGACTAGTTGATTCTATTATCAAATCATCAGTACCTGAGGTTAGTTCATCTTGTTAATGAATTAACAGTACTTGAGGTTAGTCTATTTTATTATCAATTTATCAGTATTTGAGATTAGTATATTTTATTCTCGATTTCTTGTTTTAATTTTTAATTTTTAACTTTTTTTAATTTCAATTTCTCAATTCTTTTCTTAATAATTAAAAATTTTTTTTTAAAAATTTAATTGCAAACATAAGTAATTTTATAAATGATAATTTATCAATTAGCATTATTAGCAGATTTAATTTCATTGCAATTTATTTGATAAACTAAATGATTAATTTACAGATATCATTAGCACCAAATGAAGAAATAGCGCAACAGGTGTTTATCACTGCATCTGTTTATACAGCTTTAATCATTATTAAAACTATGTTCGAAGCTGTTGGGGTTAGCTTTAAATTATTTTTAAATTGATAAAACGATTTGAAGCTGTTCGGGTTATCTTTAAATTGATAAAACGATATTCGAAGCTTATGGGGTTATCTTTAAGTTGATAAAACGATTTGAAGCTGTTGAGGTTATCTTTAAATTAATAAAACGATTTGAAGCTGTTGGGGTTATCTTTAAATTGATAAAATGATATTCGTAGCTTATAAGGTTTTTAAATTACCTTTAAGTTGATAAATGTTGGTAACTGTCGGAGTTATCTTTAAATTGATTTAATTTTAATAGATTTTATTGAAAAGTTTTCCATTAAAATATAATTTTCCTAATTATGAATCTAATTAGCAAAAAGCTCTTTTATTTTATCTTAACGCTTGTAATTTATTTTACTGTTAAAACTTCTAGAACTAATGCTAAGCTAATATTAACTAATGCTAAGCTAATATTAACTAATGTTAAGCTAATATTAACTAATGCTAAGCTAATATACAATTATTGCAGCGTTTATTCATTGCATTGTATGGACATGGTTTTTGTGGTTACTTACGGAATAAAATGTTCCGGAAGATATTACGTCATGGTGCAGCGTACTTCGATGAGGAAGCTAATACACCAGGAAGATTGGTTCATAAATTGATGTCTGATACTGCAACACTTAATAGGGTGATTAAATTTGAATAATTTATCAATAAAATTGACCTTCTGACCTAATCTATCAAAACTAAAGACATTTCCGGAATTGAAATATTGCAATAATTTATCAAATCAACAGTTATTACTCATACTTTTATTAGAGTCATCATATTGTTTTGTACTGTTCAATGAATATTTTTAATTTTAACTTTGCTATTTTTAATTTTAGACACTTGGTGATAAATTGGATTTACTTCTTCCGGCAGTTATCTGCTCGATCGTATCGGTCACCATAGCATTATTAATAAACTGGAAGTTAGCGCTCATTTGCGGTTTTCAATTTCCAGCTTTTTTCATCTTTCGTTTTGTCGAATTACGTGAAACAACTAAACGACAACGACAAATGGCTGATCAGGAAAAAAAAGCTGCAAATGTTTGATATTCTTAAAAAAATGTTTTTTTTCTTTCCAGGCTGGTAATTTAATTATTTTATATGCCTAATTGCTGCGGGAAAAAAATCAGATTACTGTTATTTCATAGCTAATTTAAATTATTTTCAGTTAGCAACTGTGGTACTATCAAATATGAGTACAATTAAAGCTTACACACTGCAGGAACATTTCAACAATATTTTCTCCGAAACACTGAAACCTTTACAGAAGTAAAATTGATAAAATATATTAAGCATAATTGGGATTGATAAAATATATTAAGCATAATTGGGATTGATAAAATATATTAAGCATAATTGGGATTGATAAAATATATTAAGCCTAATTGGGATTGATAAAATATATTAAGCATAATTGGGATTGATAAAATATATTAAGCATACTATCATATTCTCTTTTGATAAATGACATTCTCGCAGTTTTATCAATAATTTTAACTTATCAAATAGGTTTATCATAAATGATATGATATCAATAACAATTCTGATATTTGTAGGACCATGAAAAGACAATCTTGCATTAGTTCATTCGTATTTGCATGTCAATTCTCGTTCATGTATATTCTCATTGCAATAACGCTATATTTTGGAAAAGCAATGATGTTAAGCAATGAAATTACACCGTTCAATTATTTGAGGTTTTGAAATGATTAAAATGATAATTTTATTTCTAAAAATTTTATTGCAAAAGTTTGACCTTTAACATCGAGAGAATGCTTTCTCTATTTAAGTCATTAAAGAATTTTGAAAATTCCGACAAATTTAGTATATATTATGTTAATTTAGGATTTAGAAATTTAAATTATTTGAAGAAATATTCAATACTAGAAATACTCAATTCAGAGTTGTATTATTGACGCAATTTGGTGCTAGCTTTATCAGTCAATTAATAGCATCAATGAATGATATAGCAAAAGCACGTGTGGCATCCGGAAATATTCTTAATGTTATTAAAGAAACAGCCGTTGATATGAATAATCTGAGTGATGAAGGACTACGACCGGTTAGTCCGGAAATTCAAAATTTAAAAAAGAAAGTTAAGAAGTTTAGAGAGAAGAATAGTTAAAGATATCTTGGAGAAACTATATAAATATAATACGTATTTCTTTATTTCCTTCAAGTAATCTATAATTTTTTCTTTTGCAAAAGAGAATTATTTTAGAAAACGACCGCTCGATTAATGCTAAAGAATGTCGAATTTCGTTATCCATCTCGACCTCTTTATCCTGTACTTCGTAATCTTACTTTGAAAGTATGATTTGTTAGTATTAAAATAGAAAGTAAGATTTGCTACTATTAAAATAATTTTCGATTTTTTTTTCTCTTATAATGATGTAAAATTTAAGTAAATAACTATTAAAGTTTGGCAAATATCAAACATAGAAAAAGTAAGAAAAGCATACTAAAATACTATCCATGAATATTATAGGTTCGACCAGGTGATTCGATAGCTATTGTTGGTCCATCAGGTTCTGGAAAAAGTTCCATTCTTGCATTATTTCAACGCATGTACAGTGCAACAAAAGGAGAAGTGGTGCATCTAAGTTTCTTTACTTTGATCTTTAATTGTTGAAAATAGTAACTTATTGAAAATAATTTAATTTTAAATATTAACTGTAAATTTACAGCTTATTGATAATTACAACGTGAAACAAATCAATCCGGCCTACTTAAGACGTGTTGTTGTTTCAGTTGGACAAGAACCAACACTTTTTTCATTTACAATTCGTGAAAATATTGGTGAATGTTACTATAATAACAATAATATAACTCTTAATAACAGGATTGAATAATTAAATAAATACACTTACCATAATACATATAAATATTTTATTGGAAAAAGTAAAATTTCGATTCTAACAACGATTAGTTAAAACGAGATTATTCTTTATTACGATTATTCCTTATTACGATTAGTTAAAACGATTATTCTTTATTATGATTATTCCTTATTACGGTTAATTAAAACGATTATTCTTTATTACGATTATTCCTTATTACGATTAGTTAAAACGATTATTCTTTATTACGATTATTCCTTATTACGATTAGTTAAAACGATTATTCTTTATTGGTTATAACTTGTTTCTTAATGAAAATTTTACATTCAAGAGATCTGTACAGTATTAAATAAATAGATGATTAGTTAACTTTTTGTTGTTCCTTAAAAATTTTTGAATTTTTAAAATTATACTACAACTATAGGATATGGCTTACCGGAAGATGAAGCGACTGAAGAAAAGATTATAGAAGCAGCAAAAATCGCAAACATACATGACTTTATCTTATCATTACCACAAGTAAGAGTTAAAGGAATAGAATCAGAATTGATCTTACGGAAATTCAAATATTCAATAACTGATTGCTTCTAATTTGTCAATCATAATTTATCATTTGATGTAGAGAAGTTTTTAAGTTAGTTACTTCAGGGTTATAATACTGAGGTTGGCGAATTTGGAGCTCAACTTTCCGGTGGTCAAAAACAGAGGATCGCGATCGCTCGGGCGATAATACGACAACCACGAGTGTTGCTACTCGATGAAGCTACCGCTGCTTTGGATACAGCAAGTGAAAAGGTTAAGTACTGCATTTTTAGGAAAAACAAACAAACAAAAACCCCAAAAATACCATAACAGTTATAGTAAGCCAAAAAATACCAAAAACCGAGACAGAAAATACTCTTTACTATTTACTATAAAACTTGAATGGAATTAAAGAAGTTACTTTTGAAGTTGTAAGAAAGTTTATCAATATTTTTATAATTTCAAATATTATTTCTGATTTATAGGCAGTACAAAGTGCCCTCGAATCAGTTAGCAAAAATTGCACTTGTATTTACGGTAAGTTGATATTTGGTGTAATCAGATGATTATCAGATAAGATAATTAGATAATTAGAATTAGCTGAAAAACCTTGAAGTTAAAAAACGAACTGTATCGATGATTAATTAGAATAATGAATATTAGGATAGAATTTATGTGGTACATATCAAAATCTCAGAAAATCTATTCATTTTTTTCAGTGGCGCATCGTTTATCATCGATAAGATCAGTGAATCAGATTTATGTATTAGTTAACGGTGAAATTGCTGAACAAGGTTTATTTTTTTTTTTTTTATAATATAAATTATTTAAAATTAATTCATGATGCTGTTTAAAATCTCGGATAATTTTTCAATTCATCCGTTGCACTTTGAATTATGAATAACTTTATTAACTCACTTTTTATTACTAATAATTTTATAGGAACACATCAGGAACTGATGGAGGAGAAAGGCTTATACTATGAGATGAATCAATCAGAAATTTGATGAATTTAAAATTTTTAAATAATTTTTGAAAATTTGCTCATTGAAAAGTACCATGGCTATATTCGACCTGTTTGTTCGTTTGTATTCTTCATATATGCATTGCTACTTTATTGACGAATTGATTATTTTTTCACATGTTTATTCCTTATTTTGTTCGATGGATTAAAAATTGAATTTATGATAAAATAATTTCCTCCATTCTAGCTTTAATTGAATTTTGGAGCACTGAATAAATTTAATGAAGTACACCTTTCAAAATAAGGCTAAATTGTAAAACTCTTGAAGATACATTCGAGTTTCTAGTAATTCAAGAACTTCTTAGCAAACAGAAATCAGTTGCAAGATTCGAATACAACATGAGATCATACAGGAGTGAAATGGATCATGAAATTTTAAGAATAAGAATTTCACTAAACAAAGTCTCAAAATTATTTTCTTCTATTTCAACTTCTAAAAAACAACTTATTTTATAACTCTTTTTTCTATTTTTACAACTTATTTTTTGAATCAATATAATTTCGATTACTCTACGAAAAAGTAACTAATAAAGAGAATTTAATTGCAAGTTTCATTACTCGAAAAATTGGAACTTATCGAAGTTTAGTGTTCATTAACTATAAATTAAGAATCTGAAATTATTATTATTTGTTAGAATAAATTCTAAGAAATATTGAAAGAATGGATAATTTTAGAGAAGTGGAATGCTTAGCTTCTTCCAAGCATAGAATTAAACCTGTGATAAGGACGGATACGATTGAATTTTCGAAATAGAATACAGATATAGTTACGATATAGAATAGAATATAGATATGATATAGAATAAATTGCAAATACAAAAACAAAAAAAAAAAGTTCTGAAAGGATTTAGGAAAAATCCATCTCTAACTGTTGGTAAAATCTGAAAAAAAGCAATGGTCAATAATAAAAGGAATTAATTGCTTTTGTCTTATTGCCCAGTTAGCTAATTGGTCCCTAGTCTTATTGTCCAGTTAGCTAATTTTAGTTCTCTAGTCTTAGTGCCTAGTTAGCTGATTAATCCATATATGAAATCCTTTTATTAAAAGAAAACGCTACCCCTTTTGCTTTTGTGCTGTTCTGAATAGCAAAATATCATGCCGATTATTCGATTACGGTATTTCTCGATGTGAAATTTGGGTTACGTGTTGTAATTTGACGTTTGATCGTAGCGGTGTGTGATGTGTCGATGTGGGATGGTTGATTCCCGTGTTTCGCGGGATTGAACATTTGGTGTAGAATGGTTGCTTCCCGTGTTTCGCGGGATTAGACGTTTGGCGATGACGGTGTAATTTGTTGGTGGGGGGAGGTGGTTGATTCCCGAGTTTCATGGGGTTGAACAGGTAACGTGACGTCTTATTGTCCATACACTTCATTTCTGATTGGTTCTCGTGATTGAGATAAGTTGTTTACATTAAGAGCTTCGATTCTGATTTGTGTAATTCGTGTAATGATTTGCTTTTTTTGCAAAATATTTTAGGTCTTTAAAACGTTCGTGAAAAAGGCTTGGAACGATCCTTGTTTCACAAAAGATGGGCAGGGAAGACAAAGCAACATGGAAAGCGAATTATTTCGTTAAAATTATTGAATTATTGGAAGAATATCCAAAATGTTTCATAGTTGGTGTGGATAATGTTGGTTCAAAGCAGATGCAAGAAATTCGTCAAGCTATGAGAGGTTGTACTATCATCTATTCTTCAGAATAGTGTTACATTCTAATGTCAAGTTAATTATTCAATTTTAGGCCATGCTGATATTTTGATGGGTAAGAACACTATGATTCGGAAGGCAATCCGTGGTCATTTGCAGACGAATCCGGATCTTGAAAAGTTGCTACCGTACATTGTTGGCAATGTTGGATTTGTTTTCACCAATGGTGATTTGAGCGATGTTCGAGCAAAATTATTGGAAAATCGACGCGTAAGATTCATGGATACTTTTCAATTATTTGATGTGTTCGGAGAGTTTTATAGCAATGAAAATGAAGCTGTATTATTAGCTTATATTATATTGAATCACTATACTGATTATCTTGATGAATTCTTGATGATTTGTCTGTTTCAGGGTGCTCCTGCTAAAGCTGGTGCTATCGCACCATGTGATGTCAAATTACCACCTCAGAACACTGGTATGGGACCAGAAAAAACATCTTTTTTTCAAGCTTTGCAAATTCCAACAAAGATTTCTCGTGGAACAATTGAAATTTTGAATGAAGTACACTTAATCAAAACTGGTGAAAAAGTGGGAGCTTCTGAGTCTGCTCTTTTGAATATGTTGAACATCATGCCGTTCTCATATGGCCTTGTTGTGCGACAGGTATGGAACTGTATTTCATTCTTTTTCCATTTATTTTGAAGAGCGTGATTTTAATCAACTTCTTCTCATTGAATGTTTTTTTTATGTCAGCATACAAAAATGATTTTTCATAGGTTTATGAGAATGGGACTGTTTTTGCACCGGAAGTTCTGGATATGACGCCAGATGATATTCGTGCGAAGTTCTTGAAAGGAGTGCAAAATGTTGCTGCGGTTTCATTGGCTATTGGTTATCCAACTCTTGCGTCAGTACCGCATTCTATTGCAAATGCACTTAGAAATCTGCTTGCCATTGCTGTGGAAGTTAACATCGAAATGAAAGAAGCAGAGAAGGTTAAAGTTTTTGTTTTTCAAGTAGAATTTAAATAATTCGCTGTGCTCGTAAGTTGATTTTTTTTACTTTCATTTTAGAATTTATTTTTTTTTTTTTACTTTCAGAATTCATTTAATATTTTTCAGATCAAGGAATACCTAGCAGATCCATCTAAATTTGCAGCACCAGCAGCAGCAGCTACAGCTGCTGCTCCACCTGCATCAGCTGAGAAATCGGAAGCTCCATCGAAAAAAGAAGAACCCAAAAAGGAAGAATCATCTGAGGATGAAGACATGGGATTCGGACTTTTTGATTGAGAATGAGTTTTGTTAGATTTTGTTGATTTATTAATAAACATTGCTATTGCTGTTCTTGGTTTTGCAAAACTGTTGCTATCATTTGCTACTTGTTCGAGCATCTTGTCAATAGACATGGTTTCTTCGCTTCCGCTCTGTTAGCGTAACTGCGATTGAAGTTTTGGAGTTGGGTCTCTTAAAAGGGGAGGGAAGGTCAAATCAATTTCTGGGAAGTTGGAAGTATTCAACTTGTGGTGCCAGGGATGGAAGAGGTCGAGTGAAGTGTTTCGTCATATGTATTTTAGGGTTACATAATCGAATATTGAGGACTGTTTCGGACTTACTTTCTTTGTTTTAGGTAAAAATTTCCTAAAAATTAGGGAGAATTTCAGTGAATATGTTGATCTTCAAGGACGCATTCACAGGTGATCTCTTTTTCATTATTTTAGATCGGAAGTAATCTAATTTTTTTTGTGGTCCATTCAGCCATATTCCTTAGGTCCGGTGAGTAAGGCCCGAGATAGTCTGCTGTAAGCCAGTCATTGGTGAGCAGCATGTGCTATATGGAGCTTGCTATGCTTATTGGATGAGTATAATATGGCAGAACATGTTTTGATAACTGAGATATGTCTTTTTGATATATTTTCGCTGTTATCATACAGCTTTTTAAAATGGAATCAGAAATTATTTTGTCTCTTGTAGTTTAGGCAAGCATAGTTTTTCTCACGGTATTGTCATAATGCCTTCAATATTTTCATTTTTGTTTTTTCGTATAACAGCTCATGTGTTTTGTGCCAAAAATGCAGTTTCCATCCCATCAAATTAAGACAAGTTTAAGCATCGTATTCCGGAATATGGATCTGCATTTTGATGAAATCGTCCAATAAATAATGGATTTATTGAAAGTATGTTGAGTGAGGCTTTCCATTACATAATTTTAGAAAAAGTCCTTTAAAAAAAGTGGTCAGTTAAAAACTCATATTTAGATGACGAACTTGCATCGGACTCGTTCCCAATGAAATTAGTAGATGGATTAATTTGGGAATTCAAGGGACGACAAGTAGTGAGAAAAGAAGGAGAAATTGTGCTCGCAGGTGCAAATCCTTCAGCTGAAGGTGAAGATGGCGATGAGGGTAACGAAGAATGCGTTGAACGAGGCATCGACTTTGTGCTCAACCATCGACTACAAGTAATAACTTAGCACTATAGTTATACTTAATTGTGGTTATGCATGAATAGATTTGAGGTCTGCCGTTGATTTAAAATGTTGAACCTGAATTTTTAAATCATTTTTATCATTTAATCATAAATTCATAAATCATTTAATTTTCTTATCTGATCTGCAGGAAATGAGCTGTTATGAAGATATGTCTACTTTTAAAGCATACTGCAAGTCATTTATGAAGAAAGTAGTTGAACTGATGAAAAAAAACGGCAAATCAGAGGAAGAAATCAATGAATTCAAGCGGAAGATTCAAGCTTGGGTTGTATCGCTTTTTAACAAGGATCGATTTAGACAGTTGCAGTTTTTCATCGGTATGTTACTGTTGAAATAGGTCATAAGTTTGTCTGCTGAAAACTAGTGTGTAAAAGCTAAACTTATTTTAGATTTATTCGGTAGGTTCAAGCGTGGACATATTCTTTAAATGTTCTTGTCAAATTTTTGGTGATTGTTTTGTTGAACGAGTACTGTTTAAATTTAACGAAGGATATAGTTTCTAGGCGAGCGTATGGCTGAAGGTCATGGTGAGGGACAAGTAGCTGTGGTAGAATATCGAGAAGAGGAAGAGGGTGAAGTACCCTATTTGATGCTTGTTAAAGAAGCACTTATTGAAGAAAAACAATGAATTTTGATTGGCATCTTTGTTCTCTTTTTTGCTTGTTGTTTCATGTTTATTCTCCATTCATTGTATGAAAAGTATGCTGAATAAATATCTCGACATTGGATATTCTTGCTAAGTTGGTTCTGCAAACCATTTTGTTTTCCAAGAAATCATCGAGGAAATTCTCAGTTTCGGATAGAAGGATAGGATGAAAATTGGTTTTGAGCACACATTACATGTTTGACGTTTATGTGAAAGTACCTAGTATCAGGAAGTTTTTCCAATGTGACAAACTTCTGGCTTGAAATTGATGTTGCTTGGATGTTAAGGTTCCGTTTGACAGTTCGATAAAACCAAATACGTAAGAAAGCTATGTTTGAAATGTATTTTGGGCAAACGTTATTTGAGTTATTAGTTGTAGTACATGCCTTTGATTGGATCACGAACTGACTTTTTTATTTTGGAAGAAATCTTTGTTCCCCATTGCAAATCTGTTAGGAATTTGGAAAACGTAAACATTCGATTTATCAATAATTCTAATCATAATGTTATGCTATACTGGATTGATTTCCGAGTGAGTATTTTGTATGTAATATTTTATTTTCATGATATCCTGAAACTCTTGGGAATTTAAATTGTCTTGCACATTGTTGTTCCTAATTAATGTATTAAAATTATTTTGTTAAGATGAAGCATTCTGCTCATAATAAGCGATGATATTCACCTCTAATTAAACTTCTCTCAAAGCTAGTTTTTACATTAAAGATTTAGGAAGCATAAAAATGACTGTGCTAATATTCTAATTCAAACTTTAATTTCCTCTTTCAGGGCTATTTAATTCGTTATTTGGAGTTTGGTCCACGTTCATCAGCGAAATTAACTACTTTTATTGGTGAGTCACCGCTTTTTAACTACATATATTTTAAGTCTATATAAAGCTAATTCTTGAGATTTCTGGGGGTATTTGGGCAGCATATAATTTCGGTGCGTTATTATATTATTATAATTTAACTTAAGGTATATGAATAAATTTAACAAATTAAATTAAGTTAATGCATATTTCATTAAATTAGTATGTATCGTATTATAGGACATTATTGGGTAGCGCGATTTCTGAACGGTATAGCTGCACAGTTTTTGCCTGATCATACTGAAAATTTTGTCGTCACTGAACGTTCGCCTGATACGGCAGTTGTTTTTATCAACCGGAAAGGTTTTTCATTTCTTGCAATATTCTCAACAATTTCGTCCGATTAAATGTCTTTCATTTGCTTTTTTCAAATAATACTCTTTCAAATTTGCCGTAACAATAAATCAGTCAGGTTATGTAAGTTAAAACCTATATTGAGAAAGAAAAACGGCCATATATATATATATATATATATATTAAAAAATACAAACTTTATTTCGTTAATGTAAATATTAATTTTTTGCCATGTTGAATTCAAATATTTATAAAAAATCATTTTTATCTCTTTTTATGCTCTATTTTTACAGTGCCTACTTTATTTGAAGCTGCTGTTGAGCATATTGGAGAACTACTTTACAAGCGGCAGGGTGCTCTGCATAGCCTTCCTGTTCCTGAGCTTGTAAAGGTCCATCTGTTTTTTCATGCATTTATATAAATTAAAAATTTATACAAAAAAAAATATTAGTAAAAAGCGGATTATATATTTGGATGTTTGTTTTTATGCATATATAATACCAAATACTTTTTATAATTTTTAACTACCTTATTGAAAATAATTTTAAGGAAGGTGTTAAAATTTTTTTGTTGGAATGAAAAAGTTTCTTAAATGTGTTAATTTTATTAAATTAGCTTTTTATTAAATATCATTAAATTGTTCATTGGACACATCAGTGATCTATCGATTAATGATTTTATATTTATCGTTAACAGATAACGTTTGGATAAAGTACGTTGTTAGATATATATATATATATTTTTTTTTTTTTTTTAATTGTTTTAATTGCTGTTTATTTAGTTTGATATCTATCTTTACATTCGGCGAAAGTGGTTATTTTATACTGTGCGATTTTCATTACCTGGTCCTCCGTCTGATCCAATCAACGTGGATGACGATATTATTGTAGCACAAGTCGATGATGCTGAATGGTAGGAAGCCAAAGATTAAGTCCAAGATGCCGAAGAAGATTAATGTAAGACATTCGTTTGCATTTGGATCTAAAATACTTTTGGAAAATAATTTCTAGAAAAGATCTAAATTTCTTTCTTGAAGTTTATGTTTCTGTTTACTAAATGATATTTTTAATTCTTCTAACATTTTACACTATTTAGGGAAGACTGTATAATAAAGAAGAAATATGCAGCATATTGATGAATACAAGCAATACATTTCCACGTACGTTTGTCTAAATGTTTTAGAATGTATGCGTTAATTAGATCTACAAATTAATAAATCTACCGGGACTTCTCGGTTGAATCTTTGCAGGCGATCATATTTTATTTATGCACATTTCAGAACAGCTTCTGAAAATATTCGCTAATGGTCAAATAGGTCTTTGTTTGCAAGTAATTTCGGATTTTTCGCTGGAATGTCCAAATTTTGAAATAAGTGAAGTATTCTTAACATATGTAAGGAAAGAATTTGTTGTTATGAGTTTCTCAACTGTTTGCATGTATGCCAAGAAGTGGACTGAATTTCTTTTGCAGAATACTTCAGGAATCAGGTTTGATATTTTCAGTAGTTTGAATAGGTTTTCACATTTCAGTATAATTTTACTCGTTGAGAATTAGTGATCTTGTTTACTTGAATATATATTATTTGTGTCATTTAATCTGTATGAAGAGACTGAAGTTATGTCAAAGATTCGGCGTAAATCCAGTGAAATAAGGATAAATAAAGACTTTTCCATCTTTTATCAGTATTTTTAAATAACTTAGCAACTACGAACAACTTATTGCACTTTTTTTTTGTTTTAGAAATCATTGTTTGCTACTGAAACAACTTATATGCTCCACAAATTTGTTGCAAAATAAACAACTCCAGTTATTGCTTTATGAAATGCTTCCACTAACTTATTGCCATCTTTGCTTCGTGAAGCAATATTCCATGGCTTCGGTTATCGCAGAAACACTCTTCTACTCAATCGGCCTTCCAGCTACTTATTCTGATGACGCTGATCCAGAAGTTCTTCGGAATGTCTGGAATAAATTACTGCTTGCAGAAGTTCGTTTTATATATAATTGACTCTTAGCAGAATCCTTTGGCACTAAAAAATTATAATGTGTAATAATATGGAATCATAAAGCTCAGATCATAATTTTGAGTAAATGTCCTAATCTTAACTTATTCATAGCAATCAAATGTTTTTTCTTTTTGTCGTTTGACCGAAGTTATTCATGCATCCTGGAATCATGTATGAAGGTTTTTCGATTTGTATGAAAATCTTTCCATTGTTCACATTTCCGTTGCCTTCATTTTATTCATTATTTAAAAATGCTCCATGCACATCTCATTGTCAGCAAAGTTTTTCGATCTTTTTAGGGATGCATAAGATCGGCTCATTTCAATTTGTGTACTGTATTGGTCATGAGTTCGTTGGGTTTCGATTGTACGCAGCATATGCAGTGTTTGGAAAAGTCTTTGATTGATCTTAAAGAAAGCAATGATCTTTCATCTGGTTCTCAAAAACAGGTATCTTATGTTAGAAGATAGTAAATGGCGGTTTATTTTTTGTCATAATGTCTTAAAATTACATTTTATCTCGATTAAAAACAACTGAACTAAATTTGAATCATAATAGATTCTTTAAAAGATATCGTTTAATTATAAGCTATAATCGGTTTCATTCATCATGAAAACATATGAATTTTAATTATTTTTGATCTAAAAATTTTCAGTTTTTCATGTTTTTGGAAGCAAATTTGGGTGTAGTTTTATCACATTGCCAATCGAATCAGAATGAACTACTGTTAAATATTCTGATTACCTTTCATCTGGAGAACAATGACGTAATTTTTCAGAAAATGTTTAAACTTTTTGTTTAAAATATATTTTAGGATTAAAATTCTACTGTACTATTCCGTTTTTAGCGAGATAATGATTTAATTTTATAGTAAAAAGAGCAAATTCTGAAGAAAATTTAGCATTTTATCGATTATTCACTAAAGTCATTTAAGTTTTTTAGAAGTATTGACATTATTTAGTTCATTCTGATTATTTCCAAATTTGGTCCGAAATCTTGTTTATTTTTTATATTTTCCATGTTTTCAGTTGTGTTCACTGATTCAATCAGTTTTTCATCATGCGAGATCAATCGATATCTGCGCCTCCAAAGTACTTCAGCCTTTTTTTCGATGTTTATTGTTGAATTTATCATTACTTATAGATAAAAATTTTCTTCAACAAAAAGGAAATGTCGGATTATGGATTAGAAAGAGTGCAATGGAAATCTTGTCAACATCAAATGGAAACTTTGAAGATGAATTGAGGCAAGTTCTCTAAATTGTTAGTAATTATCTTCTAATTTCGAATTACGTTATGCTTGCGTTTGGAGGTCAACACGAAAGCAATAGTTATTTATGCGAGAAGAAAAGTAAACATTAGGGATTTCTTCTCCAATTTCTTATCAGTGAAAAGAAAAAGGAATATCATTATAACTTATAAGAAAAATCTATAATATGTTTGCACGAATTTTTTTATGTTTTTATGACGCATTGATCTCTTTCATTTCAACATTGCAGATCTTGGAAAATGTTGTTATCTGAATTTGTTCCGGCTTCACAAATAATGTTTTCTGGTGAAAAATTTCATCAAATTGCTCAATTAGTTTGTGGAAAAGGATTTTCATTAAAAACCTTACCGGTTTCATTACGAGTGACATTGTTTTACGTTTTGATTTCGCTTATTCCCTGTATATCGTCAGAATTGTTTGAGATTGCAGTTGAAGGTACTCTATCGATAATGAGGTTAGTTTTGGGATTTATTCTAATAAAGCATCGAGTTTGAGTTGAGCAATTCAAGAGATGCGTTGAGAATTTCAGAAGTTAGAATTCTATAAAAATTTACTTCAGAACCTTAAAATAACCAGCGATGATTCCATCAGATTTTGATTTGTAATTATAGGTCGGATGCAAAATTATTTCGCAGTCTAATAAGCAGCTGTAAAGAAAAAATACTTAAAAAATATATTAATATTTTGCTTCGACTTGGTTATTCTAATAAATCAGAAAGCACTCAAATTCTGGTTAAAAATATACTGCTTAGTAATCGCAGTCTTGACATGTTTGCTCTCAAGGTTACATTTTTTCGTTTTTCTATGAATTATTTTGTATTCATTTCCGAAATTTATCATTTGTCATTAATACATTTTATATCTCAGAGACATTGTGTTTCTTTTCTTTTTCTAAGCTTATAATTTCAGAAGTTTTTAAGAAGATAAAGTTTTGCAGCTGAATTATGTTGAAAAAGTATAAAGAATAATATCGAAGAAAGTATTTTGCCAAGTATTTTTTAGTGTAATGCTATATTGAAACCTGCAACACAAAGTGACTTAATTGAGGATCAGTATTATTTCTTAAAACCATTGTGTGATGCATTTGACGAAATTCATTATGATACAAATACAGGAGAGAACAGCACATTGCGAATTTTCGCTGAAGAGGTAATACTATATTCATTTTTAATATTTAGGATTTTTTAATAAGCACAATATATTTTTTTCATGTTCCTTTTTTTTTCGTCATGTGGGAAGTCTTTACCGATTTCCTTAGATTTATTTATTGCAGTAATACTTTATCATTCTTGTTACATTATTTTTATAGATTTTCCAACATGTCTGTGGACTGGTTTCTCCTCTTGATTGCAAAGATGGAGTAAAAATGACTTATTTTGAGCTATTCTTGTCGATATTGCCAGTTGTGAAAATTTTGCAAGATAGCGACACGACGGTAACTGTAAAAGAGATTGAAAATACAACACAGTATGTTAAAATTGCTGATCAAGTAAGACTTATTTTGATTACACTGCAGATTTGAAAAGAAAACTTTGAATCTAAAAAGCACAGATTTTACATTAGACCAAAAATAGAGTCAAAAATTAAAATATTATCAGGAAAGTAGGAATTGTCATGTATAAATCTACTATATTATAGCTTGTAACATCGTTGTTTTTGATATTGTTTGTCGGATTTCTTTTTTCTTGAATATGGAAATTCTAATGCTAGTTTAAGGGTCAAAAACTGATCACATTTTGTTGAGAATATTTGTGTGTATATTGTGATTTTAGATATAAACAAACTGTAAGTCATTTTCAGCTATGCAAAACTATTTGCAAACATCCAGATAGAGTAATTGAGTCTGGAATAATGTCAAATCAGCTGTCACAGTTGTTGAGAAAGTCTATCTTATGGATGGTAAAAAGAAATAAGCTCGAACATATCGTTTCCTGGAAATATGTTAGATATTTCGAACTGTATGATGAGGCCACTATTAACGACATTATCAGTAATGTCTCCTTGGAAGTGGTCAGTCTGATTCTCTGTTCAATTTTCTGTTGAATAGTCCGATAATTTATTTATGATACATTAAGGTGATGTTGAAATTTGGGTTTTTGTTAATTTTCCATACCCGTAAATAGCAAATACTCATAATTATGTGGTGATTCTTTATTTTAGTTGAAAAGCTTACTACACTCATCTTCGCATGATCTTCATCCATCGAAAAAATTTACATTATATTTTGCATTGGCGAAGCATCACAATGAAGAGAAGAGGAAACTTTTATCTGCTGTACTTGTGGATGTGCTGAAAACTGTAATAGATATTGCTGAAGCAGACTATCTAAGAACTCTTAGTTTTCTGCGACATATTCTTCCGGTACGCTGCAATTGTTTTACTCTCTCCTATGTTTTTTTGTTTTATTTAATTAGTTTATTTATCGCATTTGAAATTAATTATTATTCTGATAATTATTCTAATAAATTTGAAAAGTTACAAGTTATATATGTTCGAATGTAAGTGGATTGACATCGCTATCATCTAAATATTATATCATTATTTAGTGTATTGATGAATGATTTTAACTTTCTAGATTGTCACTGGTAGTGCTTACGAAAGAGATTTTGTATCGTTTGCTTTGACAGTTCTTGCAGTAAACTGTGAATCGTTATCTTCAGATTTTGCAGCTCTACGCAGTGCTGTTTGTTTACTTCTGGTTAGTAATATAATTTTAAAGCACTCTTTATTGTACTAGCTATTGTCAGATTAGGTCTGACAATTAAAATTGAATATTTCCATGAGTCCATGTGCCTTTGAATTACAGCTGCTAAATTTAAGACCTGTAGGTACGAACTCTTTAGTGTCTTTTCTTATAATATGCTAGTTGTGATATTAGATGAATGAGTGAAATTTAAAGGATGTAGGAGAATTTAATCTTAATTGTGTTATAGAAAGATTTGAATTGGGTATAGGTAACGTCGTACTGCATATGAAGGTAAAATTTTAGGAGATTTAATCCTCAATCTAAAAGTTATGGTGATAATATAAAATCACTACGATTGCAATACACAGTTTGATACATGGGAAATTTGTATCTGGGTTGAAGATGTTGAGGATTTGTGAGGTTCTATTTACACAAATGATCGGAAAATAATAATAATAATGCTATGTATTGAGATACATGTTATTTTATAGCTGAAATCAGTATTTAATAAATTAATATAACAAAAATAGTTCAAAATCGAGCTGTAGATCGGGTATTCATTCAAGATTTTTAACCAAATAACAATTAGCATTTGTGTTTAATCAACTTTCTTATTTCTCAGGATTGTCTGCGATTTGGAGCCCAGTCCGTAATTAATGATCAGTGTTCTTTTTACATCAATTTATTTGTATCTGTCGGACGAGCTATTCATAAATATGTAAACGGTGCATTGACAGTCGATCCTCAGTTTATCCGTTGTTTGTCTTATGGGTATGCTAAAATTGCTAACGAAATGGTAAAATACAAAAAATCATTTTCCCGGGTACGTTTTTTCACTATACTGTGTAATTTTTCATTTCATTTCGTGGTATTTGTATTTTGATTATGATAAAACCATCTTTCTTCTTTGGAATTTTGACATTTAGGTGTTGACTCAAAATTTAATATTTAGTGAGTTATTTTTCGTGAAAAGAAAATTATGAGGATAATATAAGATGAAAAACATGAAAAAAACATATGATCAAGTTGCTAAATGCACTGATCTTTTAATATAATATGAATTGATGGATTATTTCATTAATTTGAATAATGAATATTAATGAACTGAAATATAGCTAGTTTTTGTTAGTTACAACTATAATATTTTGAAATTTTTGAGTTAATAATACATCAATATTAGTTATTTTTTTTTTCTTTTCTTTCATCTTATCTCTTTTATCTCTTTTTATTTTCTTTCGCTTTTTCTTGGTTTAGTGAGGCCTAATCGACTCTAAAGCTTCAAAATCCTAAGTCTATAACAGAATGCTTTTCAATTTTGGGATGATTAAAGAAAAGCTAGTTTTTCAGAATTTTTCTTTTCTCTAAACGAACTTATCCTTTGCATAAGATAAGAGACATGAGATATGTGCTAAAGAAGCAAGTATATTGTTAAGCTTTCGCTGACAAAGAAGCTGTATTGAAATTTAAATGTTACTTATAGGCGCCCAAGCTTATTTATTATGTGAGATTAATTTATTTTCGTTATTTCAGGTAGCACCTTTCATTATTTCGGAATGTCTGGAAGATGCTGAATACTTATCATTTGCTTTATTTCGGATTTTCTCAATGTGTGATAATCACAGTATTGCTCTTCTTACTACCAATCTACCAGCGTTGCAAAAGACTCGTTTTGCTAGTTTAAGTTTACATTTTAAAAAAATTAAAATGATTGTTTAATTCTAGAATTATAAGTGTTTAATTTGAAAATCATATTTTAAATGATCTTTTCTTGTATTCGTTTACTTTGAAATGATTTAAGATACACTCATGCAATCACTTACTTCCATAATTCCAATTTTTTGATGCTAAAATTTAAAGCTTATATTTTTCTCGATATTTTTTATGTGCCTTACTTCAGTTTATTTGTGACTTTATTTCACTATTTCTTTACGATTCCTTTTTGCTTTATTTATTGGATATTTCGTTCTGTGTTTGATTTCTGATTTTTTTTCGAAAATTTTTGTTGGGATGTGTGCAGAAAATGAACGAATAAAACGGTGAATCAATATATTTTCCCATTTGATCTCTATTTTACAATCTATTCCGTGAATTTTTTTGAGATTAAAGAATGAAGATTGATTTAACTTGAGATTTATTCGTGTTGTTTCGATGAATGGGATAACAAACATTTGTATTATTTCTCATCGATTGTTTACAGATTATCAAAATTCCATGCTCATTTCAGTATTCATGATATCCGATCGAATACTTTATTCTAAATTTTTAGCTAACGATAGTTTGAAAATTTGTAAGAGTAGAGGTAAACCTCAGTTTTAATTGTTTGTGAATGTGCAAAATAGAAATGTTTCATATAATTAAAACAGAAACTCCTACAATCTGCATGAAAGAAAACGATCATAGAATTCTGTAAATTCTATAGAATGAATAATTTCAAAATTCGTTTTGATGATTGATTATACCTGAAGAGTTTATTGATTGTTTCAGAGAAGTAATTAATTTTACTAATCGTATTTCTTAGTGCTAAATTAAAAGAAGAAATTTTCTGGTTTAAGTTTCATTAGCACAATTTTTATTAATATACTTTATTTTCAGTTTGTTTAGTTTTTGAAAGAAACTAAAAGATTAGTAAGAATTGATTAATTTTTTTATGTCATAAAATATCCGAAAAAAAAAGTGTTTTTCGGTTTTCTATTTTCCGATATGTTATTAATATTTTGAAATTAAGATTGCATACGATCTGTGTAGTTTCGGATTTCAGTGTAACGCTATGAAAAAGCAATTAATTATTGTGGTAAGTATTAGTTTTCCATCAAGTTTTATATTTTTATTTTTATTTTAGATATTTTTATTTTAAAATTATAATCGAATATTCAGAATTGAAATTATGATTCAAGTTTTGTTATAGTATTAAACAATTAATTATTGTAGTAACTATTACTGTTTATGGTTAAAAATAGACGATAACGATAACATTTTCATTTTGAAATTGTAATCTAAAGTTCAGAATTGAAATTATAATTCAAATTTTGTTATAATATTTAGATATTTTTGAAGCAGTTAAATTTTTTACTCAAATGGAATATTTTATTGCAGATTCTTGGTCTTTTTTATTTGATACATATGGAAAAATGTTTTGCAAAAGGTATGATATTTAACCTATTTGATAATTCATCATTCTTTGATAACAAATTGTAAATAGAATTACAAATCGATCATTTATATTTTTAATTTTATTTCTTATATTTAATTTATATGTCATATTTATTGACATAAAACTGATAAATGTAAATTTCATCATTAAATGCATAAAGTAATTGTATAAATTAAATAAGTTATTTTATTTTATTTCTTTTTCAAATCTATTAAGAGGAGATATTAGCTAATAAATTATGAATAAATATATTTTATTTTATCAATTGATATGAGATATTAGCTGAGAATGAATATCATAAGAGCGCAAATTGAATATTAAACTTAAGTATATAATCTTAAATACTAGAAATTTAGATTAGTATATCACAACATTGGTACTTCTCCTTTATTTCAATCAAGCTCTTTAATTAAAATTGGAAAACGAATTAGTTTGAGAAATTTAAAATAAATGAATTTTGCCTAAGTATTTCTAGTGATTCATTGGCTGTTTGTATCTGTTTTATCAGGCATTATCAATATTTGTCAATATCAAGCCTTATCAACATTTATCAAACGTTTAAAATATTTCGTGTAATAGATTTCTAATACTTAACTTTTATTTTTCAGATAATCAATAATTTATTTCAATTTGCTTTTTTTTTAAATTATAGTTCAGTGTAAAAACTCAGAAGTATTGATTCGTCTTGAACGCAATGAGAATCATTCAGTTCCGGTTTGCCCATCTACTAATTCCGGCGATAACGGGAAAATAAAACTGAAACATTCGTTGCAAAATATCGTTAAATGTGATGGACTGGTATGTAACAGATGTCGATGTGATGTTAAGAAGGGTTATATGCTATCAGATAATACTGATCAGGCGGAATGTGTATTGACTTGTCCAACGATTTAATCTCATGATCGTGAAAATGATGAATGACATAGGATGAGTTTTTCATCCATGTTTAAAAATTTGAATTTATTTATCTTTGATTATTTAAAAAAAAAAAATTGTGGCAGAAATTTCGAAATATTTTGATGTATTCAATTTTAAATAATTTAAACTAAATTTGCGAATTCACTTGGATAACTTAAGCTTTTTATAATGATTTCGTGATTATCATTCTACTATCATGTTTGATGAATCTAGATTTTGCGAATTCACTTGGATAACTTAAGCTTTTTATACTGTTTTCTTGATTATCATCTTGCTATCATGATTGATGAATGACAATATAAATAAATAAAATAATAAATACATTCTTGATTACTTTTTACTTTAAATACTTGCAGCTAAGTTTTCAAGCCTAATTATTTTCTCGATGGCAGAAATAAATCGTATAATTCCTATAACTTTATGAAAGGGCCACTATAAATATTTATTTAAATTAAAATTAATAATACTTAATTATGCATTTGTATGTGATGAAATTGATGCTAGTATTTTATAAAAGAATTTTCAAATGATGATTAGTAATTAAATATTACTATTGCCAAAATGGATTTAAGTAATTAATTATATTAGTGATAGTTAGTGGTTACTGATAATAGTGATAAATAGTAATCAGGTATTACTATCGCAAAATGAATGTGTGATATTAAAAATGTTTACTTAAACGAAAAACTAACTGTTTCATTCTGTCTTAAAGCTTTTCCATTGTGCTAATCAAGAAATAGCTATCAGTTGATAATTTTCTTTTTTCTCCACTAATTTTCCAAGTTCGTTTTTTTTTTCAGATAAGCTAATTTCTTTTCTTTAAGTGATGCTTAGCAAAAAATGAAGTTACTGATAATATTTGCATTCTTTCAGCTTAAATGATACTGAGTACAAAAAAATAGAATAATTTAAATTATGTTGAATTGAGAAAGAATTAAGGTTTGAAAAATTTCCCCTTCCTGAATTTCCTTTAATGCGATTTTTTTTCCTCCAAATTCTGATCTTCTCGATGAATGGAATAATTTTTACCGATTCAAATGTATAGAAATAAAAATAGCTTAAAGTGTTCACTTCCGTATTTACATTACGAATTCAATATTTTTCAGATAATTATATATTGAAGTATATATATTACACATTGAATTATTGAATTTGAAAAAATGTCGAATTCATATGCTGAATTATCGAATTTGAATTATGCATTAAATTTAAAGTATAATTATATATTGAATTATTGAATTTGAAAAATATTGAATTTATATATTGAATTATCGAATTTGGAGTATAGTTGTATAATGAATTATTAAATTTGAAAAAATACTGAATTTATTTTTTGAATTATCGAATTTGGATATAATTAATTATATACTGAAAACAAGAGAATCGCTAAATTATTCAGTGCAAATTCATTTCATATTCATGACTATTGTTCATGTAGTCAGCAAATAATTCTAATGATTAGCCATAGATAATATCAGAATCAGTGATTAGCCAGACATTATATCAGAACTAATGATTAGCGATGCATGGTATCGGAATTAATGATTAGCCATCAGAACTAATGATTAACTACATATGGCATAAGAAGTGGTGATTAGCAGCCACAAATGATAATATCAGTACCAGTAATTAACCTATACATCACCTTTGCAGTAACAATGCAAAATTAATGTATAAATATTTAAAATACTGGAGAAATACTAGCGAGAAGTATTTGGTTTACTTTAAGAATTTTTCCGGCAAACCATTATACTATGAAGTTTTTAATTTAATTTGTAATATGTTGCACTTTTTAAATCGAAAAAAAAAGGAAAACTTATTGTAAACTATACTTTAAGTAATTAAGTAAGCTATACTCAAAGTGAATACTTTCATTAATTATTATCCGAGCACTTTTTACACATTTTTAAACGTTAGTAATTCTCTCTGTGTGCATTTATCTTTTCAATGGTATTTCAACAAATTCTGTAATAAGAATTTCATTTTAAAAATTTAACTTTGTTAGTTGGAAAAAGATTAAAAATTAATTAAAAGATTTATCATATACTCAGGATGATATTCAGAACAATTGATGTTCCCTGAGATCGATCAAATTTGAATAACTGAAATTAAAGCTGGAAATTCATCCAATTCGTATGCAACTTTAGCAAATTCAAAAGCTTCTTTGAATTTAGTCAGTTATTAATATTGTAATAAAGTAAACTCAAAATTTTAATTACTTTAAAAGTTAATTAATTTGCTTAAAAAATTTCAATAAGTTAGAAAATAATTGAAATTGAACAATATGATCCAAAAGAATTGGATATTTGTTGATAAAGTCAAATTTTAATTTATTTTTGCCTGAACTCTTATTCGTCAAATTGCTTTAATCTAGAGTTTGAAATTAGAATATATAAGAATAAGTCACTATATATCGAATAACAGTAATAAATCGTTACAGTACCTTAAAATGGCAAACCGTTACAGTAGGTGATCACGGTATCTGACAATGTGCTTTATTGGTTTGCAGCAATAGCAAATCATTACGGTAAGTGATTACGGTATATGATAGTATACTTTATTGTCAGTTTGCAGCAATGGCATATCATTACGGTAGGTGATTTCGGTATCGGACAGTTTGCTTTATTGTCAGTTTCATTTAAAGTGAGAAAAACGATTTTGTTTAAAAAGCAAGTACCTATTGAATTTAGTTTAAATGCAATAAAGAATGTGAAGTGGTATGAATAGTGTGAAAAAGCTTTTTTTTCAGTTCATTAAGCTCAATTGCTTCTTCAATTGATTCATTTACTTTTGCTTTCTTTCCAGTCAAAATTTAATTTAGTGTTACTTTAGAATAACTTTGTGAATTCTAAAATATAAGCAGATAGATTAGGATGCAAATGCATTTGTATCAAAATGATAAGAATGATAAGATTATCAGCATTTACGAAATAACAATTACTCTTCAACTCATTTGATAATGATAACAATTGGTGATAATGATAACTAATCAATTGGGTGATATAGATTTATTAGTATTATTATCAGCACATAAAATAGGACATAAAATCATTGCTTTATTTTATTAAATAATATTTATTAATCAACTGGTGATATAAATTCATTGATAAATTCATTGCAAAGCAATTCTAAAGCAAACTTTTTAAGTTTCAAATAAAAAAACATTAAAGTAATTTTATTAAAAAAAATATTCTTCATTCAAAATTTGTTTTTCTGAAACTGTCTTTTACTGATAAGAACTGATAAGCACAAATTATCTCTTAAAAAACGAACATTCGTCTCCTCAATCAATCAGTGTGTTTTTTACTGTATGTACAAAAATGTGCTTGATTGTTACTTTAGCTAATGTTAACTGATTTTGTCTGGAATATACTTATTAGTTTAAATCATATTAATTTCATATAGTTATCATTTCATTCATTGAAATCATTAATACTCGTTACATTATCTAATCAATAATTGAAAATAATCAATTCTAATCAATAATCGATAGTATTGAAAAGTTAATAGTAGAGTTATCGTTGAGATATGTTAATGCTAAAGTGATGATATATTATTGATTGTTCAGGAACAGGGTGTTTTCGTTGTAAACAATAATTGTTAAGAGTAATTTTTATAAAAAAATAATTGAAAAAAAGTTTTGCATTTTTGTAATTGTTGACATTGATAAGTGCAGAGAATGAGTTTGACCTGAAACTGTTTGCCTGAATTATATTAACTATTCTTCTATTAAATGGTTCAATTCATTCTTGACTTTTTAAATTAGCTTTATTTTACTCAATATATGGCTAACTTTTCCAAAGAATTTTAATATATATATTTTAATTTGATGGAATTTTGTTGAATTCCGAAAATAGCTAATTAATATATTAAATAGTTTTAACTAATCGTTCAGAAAAATGTTTTGCATCAAAATGCTTTTATTTATATTTCAATTTATCACAGGAACATATACAGATAAATAGAATGTCAAACATTATCATTATCGTTTACTAGTACTTTGAAAGTTGACGATAAATTTGAGAAAAAATTTTTGAAAAAAGAACTTTTTAAAAAAATTTTTTTCCTCACTTTTTGTAAACTTCGAGTGATTTTTTTCCTCACTTTTTTTAAACTTCCAGTGATAAAAATCAGATTTTTAACTTGAAAGTACACGTCACCAGATCACGTGATTCCTCATGCTTAACCACACTACTCGTATGATAACTTATTGAATACGTGGCGATTTCAATCTGCACTAGTGTTAATTAATTCACTGATAAATTTTAATGATAATTGACCGAACAGATCTCAAATATTTAAAGGTAATTTTTCTTCTCAAAGAAAATTATTTTGCTTGTACAATATACTATCCTATTCAAAATACAAAGCATTACTCGTGAAAGCAAACAAAATCATTTGCAGAAAGAACGATCGCTTCTTCTTTCGTCATTTTCTGTTTTCGGTTGAAATTTTGGCAGTAAATCCGGTAGTAAATCCGATAGTAAATCCGGTAGTAAATTACAATTAATGGGTAGGAAAAGTGTAAAAGAAATCACCGATAATTCTATTGTTGTACAAAAATCATATGATAATTCATTTTTATCTTTTTGTTTTAAGGATTTAATAATATCCTACTCGTTATTGTTTATCGTTTATTTCTTACTGTTTATTTCTTATTATTTATTTCTTATTGTTTATTTCTTATTGTTTATTGCTTATTGTTTATTGCTTATTGTTTATTGCTTATTGTTTATTGCTTATTGTTTATTGCTTATTGTTTATTACTTATTGTTTATTGCTTATTGTTTATTCAAAATAAGCATAATGAGTTATGACAATTTTTTCAAATGAATAAGCTATGATTGGAATGAGCGATCAATAAATAAATATTTTCATGGAAAAAAAAAAACAAATGACAAATGAATTTATGATTAGCATTGATATTTGTTTAAATATTTCTTTCTTCCTTATCATTGAACTTTGTTAAATAATATTTCTTTGAAAAATGTCAACGCAAAAGGTTCGCTCCCATTTTTCTTTGTAACAATTTGTAAATTTACATGATAATTATTACAAGAAGCTAAAAAATACTTATAACAATCAGTTTAATTAAAGAAGCTAAAAATGCTTACAACAACCAAATTAATCAAACCTATTAATAATAATAAATGAATTTTTAGTCAAAAAGAACATTTGTATTTTTTTGTACAATTTAAAGGTATTATTCTAGCATCAAACCATTGTTTAAACTAATTTTCAATTTCTTTTTTTTTACAGTTTAAATTAAAAAACAATATTACTGTTAATTACAGTATCAATTGTATCAAACTAATAGGTAGTGTTGTAGCATTGAACGATTTTTTAGACTGATTTTCAACTTTTTTTTACAGTTCAAATCAAAAAAAAAAGAACGATATTACTGTTAATTACAGTATCAAACCATTTCTGCCTTAAACTAAATCCTCTAAATTTAATTAGTTATTAAGCTAATTTTATCATATGATTTTTTTCCAATACACTTACTTTACTTAAGCATTAACTTAGCATCAACTGCAAACACAATAATTTAGTAGAAAAAAAAAATGAAATGTTAGATTGAAGAGTAAGATTGAAACCAATCCCGAATACATTTACAATTCACAAAGATTTATGAATTGAAGTTGAATCATATTTTTGTTGTACGACATTTAGTTCATGCCTTGGTCCCATACCCCACTGAAATAAAACAATATTGTTAGCAATAAACAACAACAACAACAACAATAAAAACAACAATGACAACAACAAGAGCAACAAATAAAAGGCAAAATTAATCTATACAAACATTTTTTGGAAGATTTAAAATGAGAGAAATTAATTTAAACAAAAAATTTTGCAAACAATTAATGAATAAAATTAATTTAAACAAAAAATTTTGCAAATTTTAAAATGAGAAAAATAAATTTAAATAAAAAAATTTGGAAGATATTAGAAGAGAAAAAAAGAAGGAAAAAACTATTAATTATGCATAAATCGCTCGAAGCATAAACTGCAAAATTTTTTATGGACAAAATTGCTATCATCCCTTTTAGCTAACAAAGTTATTATCATCTCTTTTACTGGACAAACCTTTCTAGCAGCGAAAGTTATTATCATGCCTGCTAGTACAAAATTTCTGTCATTTCTTCTAATGGATCTCTTTTAATCAAAAAAATTTTAATTTCAAATTAACAATTACAAAAGTAAAAAAAGTGATAGAGTAAATTAAAAAAGTAAAAAAAAAATGATGAAGTAAATGACTGAAAATGATTTTTACATGGAATATCATAAGTTGATATGATGATTATGCTTCTAAAAGTATTAAAACTTCTAAAAGATAATTTTTTATATCGAGCATTTTACAATATGATCAATGAGGAGAGAAATTTGATTGAAGTGAGCTTCTAGAAAGTAAGTAAGTATTGAACAAAGGACAGAATTAAGCTTCCAGCATTACGATA